>ONZH01011007.1:0-42488 GCA_900303285.1 Rhinella marina | reverse complement strand
AGAGAAGGGGTGACTATGGAGTTCCAGGGAGTACGTGACCACATGCAATCTCCATCTAAAAAGTCATGCCACACTTGATCAATCTCATAATTTACGACTGTACCGGTTGATGCTAAATTTTTATGTTGGGGTCTTGTGTCGTCATTCTAACTCCATCCGGCTGTTGTCACCACCACACACGCTATCCCAGGGGGCACTCCTCTGGCTCTTCCAGCGAAACCTCCTTCCCCCCAGCCTGCCCCCCCCCACCTACAGGCCCTCTCTCCAAACAATTTACGTCTTTGTCCTATCTTTCTCTCTCTCCAAACCATTTTTCCGGATAGCTGCCATATACGGTTTTAAACTGAGTAGTATACATACCACAGTTGATCAATCTCATAATTTACGACTGTACCGGTTGATGCTAAATTTTTAAGTTGGGGTCCTGCGTCGTCATTCTAAATCCATCCGGCTGTTGTCACCACCACACACGCTAGCCCAGGGGGCACTCCTCTGGCTCTTCCAGCGAAACCTCCTTCCCCCCACCTACAGGCCCTCTCTCCATACTATTTACCCGGATAGGGGACGTATTAGATATTGTACTGATGTTTTTTGTTTTTCTTCTTTTAATTGCCTCCTGACCTGTGATAGGCAGAGCATGGACACGTCCCCTTAGCTGCAATGGGAAAGACACTCCCCTGGCCAGAGCAAGCTCTTTTTCCGTTTTCCGTGGTCGAAAAATCCATGAAATATAAGGTCCCAAGATAGGGGACGTATACGGTATTAAACTGAGAAGAATAGATACCATACCGGTTGATGCAACAGTTTTTACAAATCCATTCTGGCTGTTGTCACCACCACACACGCTAGCCCAGGGGGCACTCCTCTGGCTCTTCCAGCGAAACCTCCTTCCCCCCACCTACAGGCCCTCTCTCCAAACAATTTACCCGGGTAGGGGGACGTATTAGATATTGTACTGATTCTGAATTGCCTCCTGCGATAGACAGGAATCGAACCCAGATCAACTGCTTGGGAAGTAGCTATGCTCACCACTATACCACCAGCAGGCACAGCAACTGATAAGAACAGATACTAAACTTGATTTCAGCTGCAGTGCCAGCATGAGCAGTGGTGTCACCTGCAGGCGGTGATGGACCTTCGTTGCACCTAGTTGGGTGCTTCCCTAACATGTGATGGGTATTTGCCTCGCCTTTCTTGGTCTGGGTGAGCACAATTGCCATGAGGGTAACCACCAGGCTGTTGCCTGAGAATTTGGGGTAATGGTGGGATTAGGCAGCCTCAGAGGCATCCATGCATGCTGCCCCTGCTGTTTCCTGTCCATTTCCGTGGTGTTTCCATCATTTTCTGAGGTTTCCAGGTTTTCACCCAGCCTTCCCTAGGCAAAGCCTTGGTCCTCCGCAAAAATGCATTGACTTCAATGGGGTTCGTTATTCGAAACGAGCACCCGAGCATCGGGAAAAGTTTGACTCGAATAACGAGCACCCGAGCATTTTAGTGCTCGCTCATCTCTAGTTCTGATACTTCTGGTATTCCTGAGGAAGAACGTTTTTCGTCATCATTGTCTTCCATATGGCGAAAAATTCAAAATAACTTGATAAATATGGGTAACAAGTACAAACGTGTGGCTGACAGGAGACGCATGAATGGTCCGGACCTAAATGTGGGTGATTCTGTGTGGCTGTCTACTAGGAACATTAAGTTGAAAGTTCCTTCTTGGAAGTTGGGTCCAAGATTTATTGGCCCATATAAGATCACGGCCATTATTAATCCTGTAGCATTTCGTCTTGAACTTCCTCAGGCCCTGAAAATCCATAATGTGTTTCACAGATCTTTGTTGAAGAGGTATGTTGAACCTCTGGAGCCATCTCCCTTGCCACCCGTGCCTGTCTTGGTGGATGGTAATTTGGAATTTCAGATTGTCAAGATCATTGATTCTCGAGTTCTTCGTGGGACCCTTCAATATCTTGTTTATTGGAAGGGTTATGGTCCTGAGGAGAGGTCATGGGTACCGGCATCTGACGTGAATGCCAGTCGTTTGGTGAAAGCCTTTCACAGGTGTCATCCTGATAAAGTTGGTCCTGGGTTCCCGGAGGTCACCCGTAAAAGGGGGGGTAATGTCACGAGTAGGCTTGCATCTGGAATCAGACGTTCTGCGTGGCTTTCTAAGTGACATATTTGACAGGCTATTCCCTTTGTTTGGGTGCTGTTCACCACACCCCTTCCCCTCAGCTGTTGCCGCTTGGCAATTAGCTTTCTCCTATTTACCCCTTCCTCTCCCAGTATCCCTTGCGGTTTTTATCTTCTGCTTACCTGGTTGAGAGTGGTGTGGATCTCGGCTGAGATCCAGTTGCTGAGTTATCTGCTTAAGTTAAGTTTCTTCTGTTCCTTTTGTTGTTTTCTTTTTGGAGTCTCCTGTTCCTCCTTACGCTTGGAGGAACGGGTTTACTCTCTTGTGTCACTAGACTGCAGGGTTTTCTAGGGTGCATTTAGATTAGGTTCCTGTGTATGAACTTTCCTACAACCCAGGCTTGTTCATACTGGTAGTCAGCCCGGGCCTAGTCTCAGGGTCCCCTGCAGGAGGTGACCGGTTCCCTGGTTTTGTCTGTTCCCATCCCTCATACGCTCGGTGTGGCTTTTCCCCCCACACCAGAGCGTGACAAGATTTTAGAGTAGGAAAATGAGAAAAAAATATTTTTCATCAGACCTCATATCAGACCCCCCATAAATTTCAGGACATCACATCAGACCCCCATCAGACCTCATATCAGCCCAGTGTGCCCCCATCAGACCTCAGATCAGCCCAGTGTGCCCCCATCAGACCTCAGATCAGCCCAGTGTGTCCCCATCAGACCTCAGATCAGCCCAGTGTGCCCCCATCAGACCTCAGATCAGCCCAGTGTGCCCCCATCAGACCTCAGATCAGCCCATTATGCCCCCATCAGACCTCAGATCAGCCCAGTGTGTCCCCATCAGACCTCAGATCAGCCCATTGTGCCCCATCAGACCTCAGAACAGCCCAGTGTGCCCCCATCAGACCTCAGATCAGCCCATTATGCCCCCATCAGACCTCAGATCAGCCCAGTGTGCCCCCATCAGACCTCAGATCAGCCCAGTGTGCCCCCATCAGACCTCAGATCAACCCATTGTGCCCCCATCAGACCTCAGATCAGCCCAGTGTGTCCCTATCAGACCTCAGATCAGCCCATTGTGTCCCCATCAGACCTCAGATCAGCCCATTGTGCCCCCATCAGACCTCAGATCAGCCCACCCAGCCCCATAACAATAAAATAAAAACCTCTCTTACTTGTCCTGTGCCGCGGCTCCACTCCGGGTCTGGCGCTCCTCTGGCTTCCCGGGCCAGCGCTGCACTGTCCTGACTACGTACAGTGTCAGGACGTAGTGCACGCACTATGACCTGATGCTGCACTCAGTCAGGTGACAGTACAGCGCCGGCCTGATCTGAGGTCTGATGGGGGCACACTGGGCTGATCTAATATCTGATGGGGGCACACTGGGCTGATATGAGGTCTGATGGGGGTGCCGCAGCTGAAACACTCAAGTGAGCGCTTCCATAATGGAAGCGCTCACTTGTATTCGCTTTATGAGATGCACCGCAATTTTCCCCCTACTTTTTTTTGGGGGGGGGGGAGTGCGTCTTATAAAGCGAAAAATACGGTAATCATGCACTAAGCCAGAGAAAACAATGTGATTAAAAATGACAGACATAACAATGAGTAATAGTAGGTGATATTCATTACAAAGTTAATGAAAAAATGGGCAATAAAATAATTACTCACTTCACTGGGGGGGATGTCTAGCAGATAAAGCTCAAGACACCTTGAGACAGAGCCCCCCCACCTCCCAAGGCAGGTTTGCTTCTGAGATCACAGAATGAAATGACAGCGGTAGAAATCAGCTTCGCAAAACAATCCTTTTAATTAAACCAGTAATCGGCTTTTGATACTCAATGCGTTTCAGGGGGATTATTCATAGACCCCCCTTCCTCAGGAGTAATATTTACAACAGATAAAAGAACAACTTACATATATATACTGTCAAAGTAAAGGAAGTAAGGATTTCCCCGGTGTTTCGAGGCATGTCATGCGGGGACCGGAAGTGACAAAAGCGGACTTCCAGTCTGCGTTCCAAGGTAATAGGGAGAGTACAAATAAATTAAAAACACAGTGATCAAAGTCATAATACATCATCTTAAGAAGGTAATCAACATTAAAATACTAAAACTAAATGAAAATAAAATAAAACCTAGATACAACGGGAAGAGCGCGAGTGTGTTTCAGAGTGGAACGCACCACCATCTTGTGGGGACCTGGGATCGAGAAGGAAAGGAGGAGCTGGTTTATTATTGCTACTATTAAATAGAGAATCATGAATAAAAAGAAATAAGGGGAAAGGAAATGAGTTGGCTATAAGGTCGTGGTCTTTCCAAATGTCAAAAGTTGGAACAATAGGATCGATGCGTTCCACAGTGGAACGCATCGCCATATTTGGAAGGAAGGTGCGCTCCAAGGTGGGACACACTATCCTAAGATGTCAAATATTCAATATGTGTTGAGCTCCAATCGAAAGAGAAATGGATTGAAAGTATAAGAATATATAAATCACCCATATAATATAATAATGGGACCAAACAAATAAAGAATAATAAAAAACAATAAAAAATAGTGGTCTTTTGAAAATACCAGAAGAAGAAGAGATGCATTCGACTGTGGAACATATCGCCATGTTTAAGAGGGAGTAGCGCTCCAAGTTGGAACACAACTCCCTAGGATATCAAATATTCAGTTTGTGTTGAGCTCATATACAAGAAAAGGTGGAATATAAAAATCTATAAGCCTTCTAGATATTATAACTTCATTATATATATAAATTATTTACAAGGAAAAAATAATAATAATCAGATGAAATATTGATACAGTATAAATACTAGTTATTGTGGATTCAAATTTTAAAATGTAAAATAATTTAAAACAATTAGATTGAGACATCGAGATGGTCTGATAAAGAATAGATGGAATAAAATAGAAAAAATGCTATAAATGGACAAATTCTGGGGATAAATAAAAAGATAAATAAATGCGTACCATATGTCAATGGATAAATTACCTTAATGGGAATAAATAGCTAAAAAAATAGCTAAAACATGGATAGGTAAAATTCATAGATAAATAAATGTAAATATTATTAAGAGATTAGTGGGTTAAGAGGTAAAATAAACTAATGGAAAATTATGTAAACTAAAAATGAATAGAAAGCCATAAAGGACAGAAAGTGCTGGAGAAGTAATCAATCAGTAGTTTATGTACTCGAGGGCTTCATTTAAACCAAAAGGCGTTAAAGTATTCAGGCGAAAAATCCAGTACATTTCTTTTCTACAGAGTGTTTGAAAAGACATTGGTACCCACTCAAGTGGGGTCACTCTAAGGGAAGAGGGGTCACCATTGTGTTTTAACGCATAATGTCGTGATACACTATGTGTGATGACTTTTCTGGAAATGTTCGAGCAATGTTCATTGACACGTTCTCGTAAAGTTTGTGTCGTTCTCCCCATGTATAATAGGTTACACGGGCAGCTTAGAAGGTAGATAACGTTATTCCTGCCACAATCCATTTTGTGTTTAATCGCAATCTTTTCTCCATTTTGGAAGCGCTCATCATCTATATTCATCTGTATAAATGGATAATGCGGGGCAAGGGAGGGAGAGGCGTCTCCCTTCCCCGTTCCTCTGATAGGCTGCAGGCACTGCAGCCTATCAGAGGAGGGCACTATGGGGGCACTATGGAGGGCAATATAGAGAAGGAACACTATGGGGGCCACTATGGAGGAGAAGCACTATGGGCGCACTATAGAGGAGGAGTACAATGGGGGCACTATGGAGGAGGAGCACAATGGGGGCACTATGGAGGAGGAGCACAATGGGGGCACTATGGAGGAGGAGCACTATGGAGGAGGAGCACAATGGGGCCACTATGGAGGAGGAGCACTATGGGGGAACTATGGAGGGCACTTTGGAGGAGGAGCACAATGGGGGCACTATGGAGGAGGAGCACAATGGGGGCACTATCTAGGAGGAGCACTATGGGGGGCCCTATCATATATACTGGCTCACATGGGGGGCACTATGGAGGAAGAGGAGGAGCATTATGAGGGGCACTCTGGAGGAGGAGGACCACTATGGGGGGCCCTATATATATACTGGCACTATGGAGGGGGAGGATCACTATGGGGGCCCTATCTTATATACTGGCAGACATGGGGGGCACTATGGAGAAGGGGGGAGAGGAGCACTATTGGGGTCATTGTATAGGGGCACTAAGAGGGTTTTTTGGGCACATAGTAGGGGGCATTGGCACACATTATGAGGGCACTATGGGGACATTGGTTGGCCGGGGGCACTAATTATTTCTATTGTTGGGACTTTGGGGAGCACTATTACTGTGGGGGGCACAGTATCAGCTTAGCACAGTTATTTTTGGGGAACATTATGGTTACACTGTTAGTGTCAGGG
Organism: Rhinella marina; assembly: GCA_900303285.1. NCBI lineage: Eukaryota > Metazoa > Chordata > Amphibia > Anura > Bufonidae > Rhinella > Rhinella marina. The sequence goes on along the minus strand of ONZH01011007.1, from coordinate 35,961 downwards.
ACACTATTTCCTGGGCGCAGTTATTTTTTAGGGCAATAATTACTGAAGGCGGTAGTATTTGCAGGGGGAATGTTTCTGCAGTATAGTTTTGGGGAGCACAGTGGGAAAGTAGAAAACTAAGATGTCTGTCAAACTCCACAGAGAGAAGAGAAGGCTGGAAGAAATAATCATGGTGGTCTGGTCTGAAAGGAGAAGATGAGGAAAGAGAAAATCTACATCTAAGAAGACGTCACTGGATGTACGAGGTATGTGGAGCTGTATTAGACTACTTTCACATTTGAGTTAGTGATTCTGGCAGGCTGGTCCAGCAGAGAACAGCCTTCTGGAATTCACTGGATCCGGCACTGCTGGATGCAAAATGCCCGCCGGCCCCATTAACTATAATGGGGTATGGCAGAGATCTGGCCATAATCTGGCAAAAATGCAGATAATCAGCAGGACACAAACTGCTGCATGCCTGAGTTTGTGTCCGGCCAATTTCTTACATTCTTTGCCGGATCAAGTGGCCGGAGCCTAGTGCTGCATGTGTGAAAGTAACCTTACCCTGTGTGTTTTGTATTGCTGTATGTAATGTTAGAACACCTTAGGTTAGGTTGAGAATTTGGTTTGGGAAAGGCGGTGGGGGGGGGGGGTCAAACACATTCCTTGCACAAGGGCCCTCTGCTGTTGTCTGCCCCTGCGCTAAGGATAGTTACCAGGGGTGTCATAGTAATGTATGCTTCATTCAGCACTATGCAGCATATACCACTGAGCATCAGACACTATGGGGAAGGTTTACTAATAGTGTCACAATTTACACTGTCTAAGAATATGAATCACAGTCTTGTTATTAGACAAATGTATAAACCCTATACACCCAGATTCAGGCCATTATTCTGTTTGATATTGCATACTTTAATTAAAAAAAAGTGTGACAATTTTGGTGAGTTTTATGGCGCAAGAAGATCCATTTTAAAACACACCGCTTTTCTTTAGGGGCAACTCCTGGTGCACAATGCACATTTTCAAATAGAAATTCTGCCCCAATGTTTTCTGTGGAACAAAAACTAAATGGGCCCAAGCCCTGTATATATGTAACACAGGGCCCCAAGCATTGACCCCTCTACATCTAATTGTTCTGATCCCTCTGTGTATACTTATACTTTATATAAAATCTGACAACTAACCGAAAATGCATTAGTCAAGGCTGTCCCAATACACGCAAGCCATCCCATGGCATAGAGGATTATCTGGCAGATGATATGTCGCTTCTCTGATGGCTAAGAATGAATGATCATGAACCTGTATTGGATGGAAGCGATGCCAGCTCCTGAAATAGACAATATATGTTATCAGCCGGAGATTTCCATAGGTCATTTCTATAAACACTTTTAATAACCTTCAGGAGCCAATGATGATTATAATCGCTACCGTAGTAATGGCCACCGCTCAGTGCTGGATAGTGATTATAGATCTGGAGTCACTGAGCTCTTCATCATGTAGTCTCCCTATAGGAAGCTGCTTCCACATACCTAGAATGGATATAACCATGAAGACAACTGTGAAGACCACCGATTTGGGGAACTCTTCTCCCGTGTTACTGTGAAATAAAGCAAAATATTGGAAGTTAATAGGACACGAGGGGGAAATATCTCATCAAGAGCAGAGGAGACTTTATGTACTTTTACCTGCCCCACTATATATCCATTACTCCCCCAATACACCCAGTGATATGGTCCCTGTGGACAAGCAGAGGAACCGGGTAAAACTCATTAAGAAATGAATAATTATTACTATCATCACCTCCATTATTATTATTATGACATTTACAGTGGACACATTGATGTTCTATAGACTTATAGTCATTGTGATATTTCCCACATGAACAATAAGATCAAGCTTATTAATAATCCACTAATAATAATAATAGTAATTCTAATGTAATAATAACATCCCAGGAATGACACTGATAATGCAGTAATATTAATAATTATACTACACAGTCAGGAATCTGGCCCCCGTCCCCTCTTACCTGATATATGGATATTTTGAATGGCCTAAGATGACAGTAATGGTGGTCGTGGAACAGAGATCTAATAGCATCCATATGGACAAGAGGATAGACAAGAATGCCAAACCCTGGATCTCCATGATGCAAAGAAAAGATTTGCTCAGCAAAGGCAAAAGTCTGTCTGTCTCTCTGTGTATTCACAGGTAATTTTGCCAATGTAAACTCAGGCAGTGTGTCACGAATGTTCCTGCATCAGGTTGCAGGCGTTCGGCTAGGCTTTCAAAAGTGACATAATTTGACATGTTTTCCTCTTGGTTTGGTTGCGGTTTACCACACCCCTTCCCCTCAGCTGCTGTGGGTGTGGTGATTATCTTTCCCCTATTTATCCCTTCCTCTCCCAGTATTCCTTGCGGTTTATACTTTCTGCTTACTTTGTTGTGTGTGGTGTTGTTCTCGGCTAAGATCTGGTTGCTGCAATAAGTGGTATTAAGATAAGTGTCATTTTCCCTATTGTGTTTATCCTACTTTTCCCTGTTGCGGTTTTGCCTTCTGGAGTCTCCTGTTCGTCCGTCCTCTTAGAGGAACGGGTTGACTCTTTCCTCTGTCACTAGCTGTAGGTTTCTATAGGGTGAGTTTGTTATTAGGCTCCTGTGTATGAACTCTCCTACAACTAAGGCCTGTTCATTCTGGTAGTCAGCCAGGGCCTAGTTTGAGGGTTCCCTGCAGGAGGTGACCGTTTCCCTTGTTTGGTCTTTTCCTTTCCGTCTTGGAGGAACGGGTTGACTCTTTCCTCTGTCACTAGCTGCAGGGTTCTCTAGGGTGAGTTTGTTATTAGGGTCCTATGTATGAACTCTCCTCCCACTAAGGCCTGTTCATACTGGTAGTCAGTCAGGGCCTAGTTTCAGGGTTCCCTGCAGGAAGTGACCGTTTCCCTTGTTTGGTCTTTTCCCTTCCCTCTTACGCTTGGTGTGGCTATTCCCTCCACACCAGAGCGTGACATTATAAACCGCCGAACAAAAATTAATGTCATTTTTGTGCTGACATGGATGCTATTGCTGCGCTTGCTGAACAGCTGCAGGGACTCAGCTTGGAGGTGGCTGACATCCGCAACCAGATTCAGAGACCACAGGCTGGTGGTTCTGGGGGTGCTGGGTGTCAGGCCTGTTTGGAGTCTAAGGTCGCCCTCCCAGATAGATTTTCTGGGGGACGTGATAATTTTATACTTTTCAGGGAGGCATGTAAATTGTATTTCAGACTGCATCCACATTCTTCTGGTAATGAGAAGCAGAAGGTTGGTGTGGTCATCTCGCTGCTTAAAGGAGATGCGCAGTCATGGGCCTTTTCTTTGCCAACCGGATCGCAGTCTCTCCGGTTGGTAGATTAATTTTTCAGGGCTTTAGGGATTATCTATGATTACCCAGATCGTATCTCCTTGGCCAAGACTCAGATACGTGAACTTTGTAAGGGTGAGCACTCGGTTGAGATCTATTGCTCTGAGTTCCGGAGGTGGGCGACCAATACTGAATGGAACGATCCGGCTCTACGTAGCCAATTCTGTCAAGGTTTATCAGAAAGGCTGAAGGACGCTTTGGCCTTTCATGAAACCCTTGCGTCTTTGGAAGCCGCTATGTCTCTTGCTGTACGCATGGATAGGCGCCTGAGAGAACGATCTAGGGGCCCCCGCTCCCAGGACGTACTATCACATAGTGTACTGTCTTCCTATGACACTTTGGGTGAAAATTCCCCTGGGTTGATGTCAGGGGACAAACCTATGCAGTTAGGGGGAGCTACTCCTGTTTCCAAATTTTGGTAATAAAAAGATGTGTGTTTTTTCTGTGGTCAGAAAGGACACTTTATCAATGTGTGTCCATGTATTCAATCTCTATAAGAGAGAAAAGAAAAGGGGGTGTTGAATTCTCATCTCACTCTTGGTGGGGTGGGTAGAGAAACTGAAAATGTGCATTTGTCTTCATCCTATAGTACCCATTTTCTCCTGACTGCCGAGGTGGCGCTAGAGTCAAAGGTTGTGAGAATTGAGGTGTTTATTGACAGCTGGGCAGGGGTGAACTTGATTGATGCTCAGTTTGTACGTATGCATGGATTGTCTCCGAGTACATTGGAAAAGAAGATTTCTGTGTTTGCTATTGATTCTGCACCTCTATCTCAGAAGTGTTTGTCTCATATGGTGCATGATATCAAATTAAGAGTGGGTGAATTTCATCAGGAGCTTATTTCATGTTTTGTGTTGGAAGGTCTTCCTGCTCCTATGGTTCTGGGTTTACCGTGGTTAAGCAAACATAATCCGACCATTGACTGGCATACTAGACAAATTGTGGATTGGAGTGATTATTGCGTTGACAATTGTCTTAATACCTCTTTTTCTGCTTTAACTACTAAGACACTTCCCTCTTTTATATCGGATTTCTCTGATGTATTTTCTGAAGGTAGATGTCGGGATTTGCCCCCCTCACCGGGAATACGATTGTCCTATCAATCTTATCCCTGGAGCTAAATTGCCCAAATCTAGGCTGTATAACCTTTCTGGACCTGAGAGAACGGCCATGAAGGAATACATTGCTGAGAGTTTAGCTAAAGGACATATTAGACCTTCCAAATCTCCTGTGGCAGCTGGGTTTTTGTTAAGAAAAAGGATGGAACCCTTAGGCCATGTCTGGATTTCCGTGAACTCAATCGGATTACTGTCCGTGATCCGTACCCCCTTCCTTTGATTCCTGACTTGTTTAACCAGATTGTGGATGCCAAGGTGTTCTCCAAGTTGGACTTAAGGGGGGCATATAATCTGGTCAGGATCAAGGAAGGGGATGAATGGAAGACGGCCTTTAACACTCCTGAGGGCCACTTTGAGAACTTGGTCATGCCTTTTGGGTTGACCAATGCTCCTGCTGTCTTCCAGCATTTTGTTAATGACATTTTTCATCACCTGGTGGGGAGGTTTGTAGTCGTGTATTTGGATGACATACTAATCTATTCTCCAGATATGGTGACACATCAGGATCACGTTAGACAGGTGTTGCAGATCTTAAGAGATAACAAGTTGTATGCAAAATTTGAGAAATGTGTTTTTGCTGTACATGAGGTGCAATTCTTAGGATACCTGCTTTAACTTTCAGGTTTTCTTATGGATCCAGAGAAAGTCTGTGCTGTTCTGGACTGGGACCGACCTAAAAATCTAAAGGCTCTTATGCGATTTTTGGGGTTCACCAACTATTACCGAAAATGTATTAAGAACTATTCGACAATAGTTAAACCCTTAACTGACATGACTAAGAAAGGGACAGATGTCTCAGTGTGGTCTGATGCAGAATTGCGAGCCTTCTCCGCTGTGAAGGAATGCTTTTCTTCTGCCCCTATATTGGTGCAGCCAGATGTGTCACAACCTTTCATTGTGGAGGTTGACGCATCCGAGGTTGGGGTAGGAGCAGTTTTATCACAGTGCCCGTCACCTGGTAAATGGCGCCCATGTGCTTTTTTTAAAAAAAAACTATCTGCTGCGGAGAAAAATTATGATGTGGGTAACAGAGTTACTGGCCATTAAGTTGGCTTTTGAGGAATGGCGTCATTGGTTGGAAGGGTCGATTCACCCTATCACTGTATTCACTGATCATAAAAATCTGGCTTAACTGGAGTCGGCTAAACGACTTAATCCGAGGCAGGCCAGATGGTCTTTGTTCTTCACCAGATTCAATTTCATTGTCACATATCGTCCTGGGGTTAAGAATGTGAAGGCGGATGCCTTGTCGCGTAGATTTCCCGGAGGTGGTGATTTTGAGGATCTAAGTTCTATACTGTCCAAAGGAGTTGTGATATCCGCTCTTTACCCTGATCTTGAGGCTAAGGTGTTTGAGGCCCAGGGAGATGCACCGGAGTCTTGCCCCCTGGGAAGTTGTTTATTCCTTCTGATTTGCGTCATAAGGTGTTTGAGGAACATCATTCTTCGGTGCTTGCGGGACACCCTTAGAGTAAATCCACTGTCGACCTCATCTCTCGTAGATTCTGGTGGCTGGGGCTGCGTAAGTGTGTTGAGGACTATGTGTCGGCCTGTAGTGTCTGTGCACGCGCTAAGGTGACACATACTCGACCTTCTGGACCCCTACTTCCATTACCCATTCCTTCCAGACCATGGACTCACTTATCCATGGACTTCATCACTGATCTGCCTGATTCGTCTGGTAAGACAGTTATTCTGGTGGTTGTAGATCATTTTAGTAAAATGGCGCACTTTATTGCATTACCCAGACTCCCCATTGCTAAAACTCTTGCACAAGTGTTTGTTGACAACATTGTGAACCTTCATGGCATTCCCATTGACGTGGTCTCTGATCGTGGGACTCAGTTTGTGTCCAGATTCTGGAAGGCATTCTGTACTCGGATTCTCTCTACATCTGTCTTTTTCCTCTGCCTTTCACCCCCAAATGAATGGACAGACTGATCATACCAATCAGAGTCTGGAGACTTACTTGAGATGTTTTGTCTCTGAGAACCAGGTGGAGTAGTCCTTGTTTTTGTCTCTGGCAGAGTTTGCTATAAATAATCACTGACAGGACTTCACTGGTAAGTCACCATTTTTTGGTGCATATGGCTTTCACCGGCAGTTTGGCACATTTTCTGGTTCTGATACTTCTGGTATTCCTGAGGAAGAACGTTTTTCGTCATCATTGTCATCTATATGGTGGAAAATTCAAAATAACTTGATAAATATGGGTAACAAGTACAAACGTGTGGCTGACAGGAGACATATGAATGGTCCGGACCTAAGTGTGGGTGATTCTGTGTGGCTGTCTACTAGGAACATTAAGTTGAAAGTTCCTTCTTGGAAGTTGGGTCCAAGATTTATTGGCCCATATAAGATTACGGCCATTATTAATCCTGTAGCATTTCGTCTTGAACTTCCTCAGGCTCTGAAAATCCATAATGTGTTTCACAGATGTTTGTTGAAGAGATATGTTAAACCTCTGGAGCTATCTCCCTTGTCACCCGCACCTGTCTTGGTGGATGGCAATTTGGAACTCCAGATCGTCAAGATCATTGATTCTGGAGTTCTCCGTGGCACTCTTCAATATCTTGTTCACTGGAAGGGTTATGGACCTGAGGAGAGGACATGGATACCGGCATCTGACATGAATGCCAGTCGTTTGGTGAAAGCCTTTCACAGGTCTCATCCTGATAGAGTTGGTCCTGGGTGCCCGGAGGTCACCCGTAAAATGTAGGGGGTAATGTCACGAACGCATCAGGTTGCAGGCGTTCGGCTAGGCTTTCAAAAGTGACATAATTTGACATGTTTTCCTCTTGGTTTGGTTGCAGTTTACCACACCCCTTCCCCTCAACTGTTGTAGGAGTGGTGATTATCTTTCCCCTATTTATCCCTTCCTCTCCCAGTATTCCTTTAGGTTTATACTTTCTGCTTACTTTGTTGTGTGTGGTGTTGTTCTCGGCTGAGATCCGGTTGCTGCAATAAGTGGTATTAAGATAAGTATCATTTTCCCTTTTGTGTTTATCCTACTTTTCCCTGTTGTGGTTTTGCCTTCTGGAGTCTCCTGTTCGTCCGTCTTCTTGGAGGAACGGGTTGACTCTTTCCTCTGTCACTAGCTGCAGGGTTCTATAGGGTGAGTTTGTTATTAGGTTCCTGTGTATGAACTCTCCTATGACTAAGGCCTGTTCATACTGGTAGTCAGTCAGGGCCTAGTTTCAAGGAGGTGACCGTTTCCCTTGTTTGGTCTTTTCCCTTCCCTCTTACGCTTGGTGTGGCTATTCCTTCCACACCAGAGCATGACACAGTGGTTTTCCTAGGCTCAGAACTTGGTGATGTCACTAGCTTTTGTGATGTCACCACACATGCCTGAATCTGATTGGTCCTCAGTCTCCTCACTAGCTTCTGTGATGTCATCAATGTTATGTCACCATCACACATTCCTGAATCTGATTGGTCATTAGTATTATATACTTTATAAATGGCAGCATCTGCTTATACAGACAGATCACACACTAACATATCCCACTAGGTGACGACCTTGCTGTCATATATGCCCCTCTGCCTCCTCCATTTAGTAAAGCACCATGTCACTGTTCTGCTGAAGGCGTTTGGAGAAACTGTTAACTGTCTCATCTCAGCTCTCCTATCCATAATACTCCTGATCTAAAGCCGGAGATTGAGGTTATAGCCATTTATTTTGACACAATATCGTGGGGAAGGGGGACAATTCATTATGAGAGCTGGTGGTTTTTTTATGCCAGAGTTGTTTTTTAATCCAAATCCAGCCCTGCCAGTGTCATGCTGCTCCTTAGTCTTCCACTAAGTTTTGAACATGATATTTTTTCACACTTGAAAGTACATCAAAGAAGAGTGTGGGACATAAGATGTTCAGCAGAAGAATGGTTCCCTGGTCAGGATTGAGCCAGCAGATGCCATTTCATGGAGGCAGGGCCAGATTAAGGGATCCGGAAGTACGGAGAACTCTATTTATTCGGGGCCCCCTAAAGCTAAGCATTTTTCCACCACACACTGCAAGGTACATAGTAAGACTCATACACTGCTTTGGAAGAAATCAGGAGGATAGTGCAGTATTAACAAGTTGTTGCACTGTGAATTTTTTTTAAAGGTGTGGACATGCTTCATTTTATAAGGACCAGGCACAGCCAGTATACAGTGTTTGGCGCTGTGCTTGGTACAGAGCGCTCTTGGGAGTTGGTGCAATAGTCTATATTACTTACATAGATCCAATGTAAATATATTGCTGATCTACTAGAAAACAGGGAAAACAATATGATAAAAGTGGGATTCAACTGGTAAATCTTGTTTTATTTTATTAACTTTTCTAGTCCTTTTTTTAAAATCCTGATTAATCCTTTTAAGGCACATCCCTTGGTTGGCTTTGTTCGTGGACCTGAACCTGAACAGGAAGGTCCATAACCCCTTATTTCCATACCTAATACCAGTATGTATTAAATACAGAGAAATCAATCTTTGATTTTGGAGCAAATAATACATCAATGTACATACTGTGAACTCACCAAACTGAAATATTTTCTAGTACAGGGTGAAAAGTGCAAACGATAGTCTGACCAGTGAAAAGATTTGTCAGACAATATATTTTGCTAATGTAATCAGATTGTTTTATGGCAAATAATCTTAGATTGGGTTTGTAGATCACTTTGCTGTATTGTAACCCATAAGCAACCTGCACTGTACATGTACAGCTCTGGGAGCCGTGAGTTAAGGTACATGAACAGCACTATAATCGGGCGGCGAGGTTGCCAACTGTCCAGAAATTTCTGGACAGTCCGTAAAAACAGGTGACTTTTTTCCTGTGTCTGTGAAAAAAAATTGATGTGTCCGTGATTTTTTAGAGACTGGTGGCACCTGACTAGATTATTTTGGTGGTAATTATCATGATTCTACAGCTTACATTAATTGCTGGTATTGAGTTATTTTTAGTATATTGAACTATAGACATGTATTACGTATAATCTTTAGCATTCATTATGGATTTCCAATTTGTCCATAAAAAAATGTTGGATGTCCATGATTTTGGGATCAGTTGTCCAGAAAAAATAAAAATTCTGATTGGCAACTCTGTCGGGCGGATGCAGGAGCCTGGATGTCACTGACAGCATATGCTGGCGTATTAACTCCTTGTATGCTGCAGTCAGCCCTTACCGTGGCATGCATGGGTCTTACAGAGGGTATGGGCTTCCTTCTCAGTCCGCATCGGGTCCTCGCGCTACTGTGATGGGGCTCAATGGCTGTGAAGGTAGCCCGATGCCTTACACAGGGATCAGGGCTTGTCTTGTACAGAAGCTTGTGAGACCCAGCACCCTGGGTCTCATAGGCAGGCAGGCTTTCAGTGTATTACACTATGAATACATTGACAGTCAGTGATTTCAACACACAGTTATTGTAATGCATTGAAGAGGGGATCTGACCCCCAAAAGTTGAAATTCCACAGTGGGACAAAAATGAAAAGTTAAAAAATAGTTTAAAAAAGTGCACTTTTAAAAAAAGTTTCAAGAAAAAACACTGCTTGCCCATAACAAACACATAGAAAATTGTAAAAAAAATAAGTAAAAAAAGAGACATATTAGGTATCGCCTCGTCCATAACAACTGGCTCTATAAAAGTATCACATGATCTATCTCGTCAGGTGAACGCCATAAAAAAAAACTGTGCCATTTTTTGGTCACTTTGCCCATAAAATTGTAACATTGAATGATCAAAGAATCATGTGTACTCAAAAATAGTCAACTCTTCTCCAAAAAAATTAGCCCCTACACAAGATGATCGTTAGAAAAATAAAAGACTTCAGGAATCACTTTACAACCAGATTAAAGACATGCGCCATGCAGGACTCATGGGTCAGACCTTGACGCAGCACTGACACAATGTTCTTCCCATTATCGGTGACCATGGTTCCAACCTTCAATTGGCAAGGAGATAGACAGGATACGATTTCCCCTTGAAGGACGGGGAGAAGCTCTTACCATGTGTGACCCAGGCAAGCCAGATGCAGAACAGTGTAACACCACCATGCTCTGCCTAGGTGGAAGAGCACTCTTAATTGTGCCTGCAGTGGAGACTGAGGACAAGGTTGAGGATGAGGAGGCAGAGGAGGACATTGGCGCAGGACACACAGCTTGAGAACGTGGAAGCGGCATTCATCTGGCCAAGTTGCTGATGTGCTTGGGCAGGAAACACATTTAGCTAGTGGGCCATAAAGGACATATTTTGTCCTTGACCATAACTACAGCACCACACGCGGCGCTGCAGTGAACTTTACCAGACACGGACAGCCTCAAGGACTGGCCCACTTTCTGCTCATCATATGTGTGCAGGGCTGATACAGCCTTTTTGAAGAAGTTTGGGACTCTCCACCCTGCCTCAGCACAAGCCATTGATTGTCTGAAAGGAGCAAAGTCAACCATATGGAAGGAGGAGCAACAGGACCAGTAGATGATGGGAAGTAAACACAGCTCCCTTCTGCTGAGGTGGTGGAGCCTTGACTGCTGGAAAAGGTTGCGAGCAGCTAGGAGATTCCTCAGGCTGTACCACAACATTAGCTCCACAGTTTTCCAAGGCCACTTTATGGTGACTCTTCATGTGTTGACGCAGGACTGTGATGCCAACATTGGCACCCTGGCCACGCTTCACCTTCTGCTCACAGATTCTACACATGGCCACACTGACGTCCTCCGGCGACTTGATGAAAAATTCCTACACTGGCGAGTAGGGAATTTTTCCCCCACCACTGCGTGCTGACTGCCTGCTGCTGCCTCTCTGAACCTGTGCGTCGCTAATTGTTTTTCAGCCAGGTAGTCTCCTGAGTAGCAAACAGTCTACCCCTGGCATGTTTGGCTCCAGATCTCACACTGCTGCCACCCTGCTCACTCACAGCCACGCTTGCACCCTGCTTGCTCAGCCGCTGTCTCACGTGAAAGCTCCCACCCTCATCCCCTGATGATGATGAAGCCCCCTCTTTACCCGGCTCCCATGTGCATTTGGTTACATCATCATCCACTACTGTCTGCAGGTCACTGATGTCACCCTCACCAGTCTCATGGCCGCTGGCAAAACCTGCTCCCAAGTGACTCATTGTCACCACTTGACTACCTACAGGAAGAAGCAGCTGATCTCTCCTCAAAATCTTGGCTGGGCAGTAGCTTTTGACTGTCCTCAATAAGCTCTCGTCCTCGCTGAAAAATGGAGCAGAGCTGATGGCATACAATACTTCCTGAGCAGGAGGAACACAAAATAAAAGAAGCAGGTTCAGGACAGGTGGGGGAACAGAGCTTGTTCATGGGCCATGCCAACTAAGCGTGATGTCAGAGTAAACTACCAACTCCTGGCTGGGGATGTCTGGGGGTGATGATGTTGAAGACTGAGTCAACCATTCAAGGACAGCTTGGTTTCTGGTCAAAAACATGACTGCTGGATTACACCGGCAGCTCTGGCCTTTCGCTGTGACTGCTGCTACCACCCCACTATTTCTGCTGCTACTTCTGCCAACACCATAAACAGTTTTTCCACTGCCCGTTCTCTTGGTAGGCCCTGGGACCTATCTGTGAGACGTACTGTAATGTAACAGTAACTGTAAGTGTAAAGCAGTAGTATTAAAATTCAATTTCACCCCAATTACAGAATCAAGGATTAACAGATTTACTTATGTATAAAAGAACGTGAACACCATAAAATCAGTAGTATCAGGCTCAATTTCACCCCTTAATCGAGGATAAATAGAATTACAGTACTTATGTATAAAAGTACATGAACACTCCAAAATCAGTAGTATTAGACCACAATTTCACCCCAATCATAGAATCGAGGATAAATGGAATTACTTATGTATAAAAGTATGTGAACAACCCAAAATCAGTAGTATCAAACCACAATTTCACCCCAATTACAGAATCAAGGATAAATGGAATTACTTATGTATAAAAGTATGTGAACACTCCAAAATCACTAGTATCAGACCACAATTTCACGCCAATCACAGAATCAAGGATAAATGGAATTACTTATGTATAAAAGTACGTGAACACCCCAAAATAAATAGTAGCAGACCGCAATTTCACCCCAATTACACAATCAAGGTTTAATGGAATTACTTATGTAAAATAACAATGTAAACACCCCAAAATCAGTAGTATCAGTACTGCGATTTCACCCCAATTAGGTTCCATTCAGACGTCCAAAAGTGTTTTGCGGTCTGCAAATTGCGGATCCGCAAAACTCGGATACTGGTTGTGTCCGTTCCGCATTTTGAAGACCGCACATGGCCGGCCCTACGATAGAAATGCTCTATCATTGAAATGAATGGGTCTGCACTCGTTCTGCAAAATTGCAGAACGGATGCAGAGCCAGAAATATGGACGTTTGAGTGGACCCTTACAGAATCAAGGATTAGTGGAATCATGTTTGCAAAAAACAAAATTAGTAGCATCTGACCGCAATTTCACCCCAATTACAGAATCAAGAATTAATGGAATTACTTATGTAATATAACAAGGTGAACACCCTAAAATCAGTAGTATCAGACTTCAATTTCACTCCAATTACAGAATCAAGGAGGCAAAGTGCAGGTATGCATGAAATGGCAGTCGCCAGGATGTTCATGTCCATGTTTATGTAACCCGCAGAAAGCAATAAAGCAAGAAGATTTTTACTCCCGGGTGAGTGCCGTGTTGTGCTCTACTACACACAGAATGAAGGATTAATGGAATTACATCTGTATAAAAAACAATGTAAACACCCCAAAATCAGTAGTATCAGACTGCAATTTTACCCAATAACAGAATCAAGTATTACTGGAATTACTTATGTATAAAGGAATGTGAATGACCTAAAATAAGTAGTATTAGAAGGCTTTATAACCCCAATTAGTGCAGCAAGGTGTAATAGAATGACTCCTCTATTAGCCAAGCGTTACACTGCTCAATTGGCCCCTGCACTCTCCATATAGTGTGGATAAAGTCTCCCTATTATATCCCTACAATCTCTAAGCTACTCCTGAACAGTTTAAAAGTAATATTTTGTAAATAAAGTCTTTCCTAATCACTGTCCCTAGCACCTGTCACATCTCTCCCTGCATAGTAAAATGGAGGAGACCAGGCAGGATGAGACTTTTTATAGGGCTATGACATCACAGGGGCTGGCTATCTGCTGATTGGCTAGTTGCACGGAACTTTGGGTGATCCCTCATTCCCGGACTTCTTACTTTCACTTTGTGACGTGCAGCAGCCATTTTCGAAAAAATCAAATTTGTTACCACAAATGGATCAAATTCCACTTCGCCAACTTCATTTCGCTCAACACTAGCAGCAGGACATGGAGCAGAACCTGATCTAGCAGGTGGTGGCATACTTGCAGTGCACCCTGCCACTCCATATCCAAGATTCCCTGGACTATTGGGCAGCCAAACTTGATTTTTGTGGTCGCAAAGGGCCAAGTTTGCCCTGGACAAGCTTTCCTGCCTGGCCTGTAGTGTGGCATCAGAGCGGGTGTTTAGTGTGGCAGTAGGCATAGTTACCCCAAGGAGAACTCACTTTTCCACCCAAAATATTGAGAGACTAACCTTTGTAAAGATGAATCAGGCATGGGTGATACAGGATTTCCACACGCCAGTGCTTCATGTGTCAGACTAGATCATTTTGGGTGCCACACCAAAAGATTGTGAAAAAAGACCCATTTCTTCTGGCTACCCGCTTCAGCCACTATTCTGATGCTGCCACCCACCGGATGCCACACCCCTGCTGCCTCTGCTGCCATCTTCTCCTACCGCCACTATCTTGTGCTGTTAATGCCACTTCTGTAGCCCCCTACTCTGTGACTGGGCCACTATGTTGACTCCTCATGCTGTTGCTACCCTCACCACTCTGTGACTGGGCCACTATGTTGACTCCTCATGCGGTTGCCACCCTCACCACTCTGTAAAGGCCACTAGTGTCCCTGTTTGGCCTTGTTGATATCACAGTTTATTTTACCCTTCTTCTGATCTGTCCGAAGAACTGAAAAATGATAAACACACAGGATCCTGTCCAAGACATATAAATATTTCCATCACATGTAATCTCTATTTTGAACACAATCCTGTTTTTTTCTTTTCCTTAGCAATACTGATGAAATACTGATGCAAAAAACTGACCAAATACTGACCATGTGATAGAGGCCATTAAAACTTTGCACGTATTACTTCTTTTCCATCTGAATAAAACTGATTTCAGAGGCAAATAGCCAAAACTCATGCAAATGGTGCATGGGGCCTCTATCACACAGTCAGTATTTTGTATCGTGATTTGCTCATGATTGGAAAGCCAGAATCAGGAGTGAGTAAAAAGACACATAAGACATGCAAATATTCCCATCATGTGTCATCTCTGTTTTGGACCCACTCCTGTTTTTTTGCCTTATAAATACTGATCAATTACTGACCAAATGCTGACATGTGAAGGCGGATGCTCAAAAGACAGGATCCGTTTTTGGAGGGTTGTTCTTGTGACGGATCAGGATAAGGGAAAAATAAACAGTGACTTCAACACAAACTTACTGCTGCCACACTCTTCACTCTGTAATGGGGCCACTACTTGTATCAGCATGTAACAGGACAGGTACTCTAGCAATCTATGTGGAAACAGGAGACAGTGTAAAAATAGACCGCTCTATAGTAGAATCTTCTACCACCTCATGGTTAAGTACGTCATACCTGACGCAAACATTGACCTGAAAGTTCACACTTCAGTTATTTGGTCAGTTAATTCCTGCAGTTACTGTATGGTAAGCCAAAATCAGGAGCCAATCCAACTCAAATAAGGTATCATGAAAAGATCTGCACCTGTTCTGTGTTTTGGACCCGTAACTGACCAAATAAGGGATGTGTGAACTGAGCCTAATAGTGACACACTCCAATGCAAACATCCATGTAATTTATGTCACCTGCCTGTCATACTATTTCACTACCACAGTGGAATAGTTATGTATGTTTCTGCAATGCACAGTGATGTACACTGAGATACATGCTCCCTCCAGCTGGGAAAAAGCTGATTTATAATGTGCTTCGCGACAAATTAATTTTGTTTGAATCAAATTTTTGGGAAAAATTTGACGAAGCGTCCAAATCGAATTTTTGAAAACTTTTTTCATCTCTAGACATCATACATGCTTGTTTACTACTACAATCAAAAATATGTCCATATGTTATGTTTGCATCTCTTGTTATAATGTATTATTTTCTGTGACTTTATAAATGTAGTCTTGTACATCCGCACATTTTAATATCATATCGTGCAGGATGTTTTGTATCTTTTTTCTGTGATTTTTTTGATATGTCTTGAAGGAGTGGCACCTTCAGGTGTGAATGCGCTTCTATGCTAGGAGTGGCATTCATGTGCACTTTTGCCCCATCTATCTAAGAGGCAACCTTGATTAAGGTGGTACATATAGCTGTGCTCCTCCTCTCATTGGTTGCTGATGCACACAGAGGTGACTAGGAGCAGCACACTATATGTGCAGGGTCTGCTCTCCTGAATATAGATGCACAACGGCATAGGTAGGTATAGAGTAGGACCTGCCCGACTGAGACCATCTTGGCATGGGTAGGCGGGCACAGATGTGTTTTCATCAAAATATGTAGGCTAAGAGTCTCAGATTTTGTCATATCAGGATAAGGGCTTAGTCCATATATAATGCTTGCATCTATTGTGCATTATTTTCTGTGACTTTATAAATGTAGCCTTGCACATCCGCACATTTTAATTTAATATCGTGCAGGATGTTTTGTATATTTTTTCCATGATTTCTTTACTACTACAATCAGCCAAAAGAAGAGCAAAGAAGAACACTTGCTTGGGCATAGAAAATTACTAAGCTTAGAAATATACCAGATGAGTCTGGAAAGAGTACAGTGCCAGCCATTAACAGCAGAAACTTGCAAACAAGACATTCCTATGTCTGTAGAATGAAGCTATGAAGAAATATTACATCACCATTCTGTTCAAAGATATTGTACAGAACTATGTGCTAGCAGGGGAAGGTAGATAATATGTGATGAAGAAGTTTGGGACAGCTGCAATGTAATATTTGTTGTTATAATGATGTACAAGGAAAGAGAGGATAAACAATAGATAGTAATCTTCATTTCTCTGTGCCTCAACCAGGAGGTGGTGATATTCGTCACATCTACAAATATAAGTATAAAGGGAATATCCACATACATAGACAATACACAAGGAGAGAGTAACAGTGCACCATTAGGAACATAAAAGAAAAGTTCATCAAAATTATATTATATATTATATTTGTGTAGGTTTGTAAAAAACCTAAAAAAAAGCTCTGTCTTAGCTGTATTCAACTTTACAGACAGTAAGCCGACAGCTGTAGAAGAAATCAGCCTTATTTCTCTATTTCTGTACAAACCCAGGAGTAAAACTATAGAGGATGCAGAGACTTCAGTCACACCTGGGCCCCTGAGTCTAAGGTGGCCCAAAAAGTCCAACTGCACTACACCATGTTCCAAATTATTATGCAAATTGTATTTGAGTGTCATAAAGATTACATTTTTTGTTTTTCAATGAAACTCATTGATGGTATTGTGTCTCAGGGCTCTTTGGATCACTGAAATCAATCTCAGATACCTGTGATAATTAGTTTGCCAGGTGAGCCCAATTAAAGGAAAGCTGGATGTTCCACAATATCAAGTAGGCCACTGTTTTCAAGTAAAATGGGAAAGAAAAAGGATCTCTGCTGCTAAAAAGCATCAAATAGTGCAATGCCTTGGACAAGGGATGAAAACATTAGATATTTCATGAAAACGTAAGCGTGATCATCGTACTGTGAAGAGATTTGTGGCTGATTAAGAGCACAGACGTGTTCGTGCTGATAAAGGCAGAATGAGGAAGGTTTCTGCCAGGCAAGTTCATCGGATTAAGAGAGCAGCTGCTAAAAAGCCATTACAAATCAGCAAACAGATATTTGAAGCTGCTGGTGCCTCTGGAGTCCCTCGAACCTCAAGGTGTAGGATCCTTCAAAGGCTTGCTGTCATGCATAAACCTACTATTTGGCCACCCCTAACCAGTGCTCACAAGCAGAAACGGTTGCAGTGGGCCCAGACATATATGAAGACTAATTTTCAAACAGTCTTGTTTACTGATGAGCGTCGTGCAACCCTGGATGGTCCAGATGGATGGAGTAGTGGATGGTTGCTGGATGGCCAACATGTCCCAACAAGGCTGCGACGTCAGCAAGGAGGTGAAGGAGTCATGTTTTGGGACAGAATCATGGGGAGAGAACTGGTAGGCCCCTTTAGGGTTCCTGAAGGTGTGAAAATGACCTCTGCAAAGTATATAGAGTTTCTGACAGACAACTTTCTTCCATGGTACAAAAAGCAGAAACGTGCCTTCAGGAGCAAAATTATCTTCATGCATGACAATGCACCATCTCATGCTGCAAAGAATACCTCTGTGTCATTGGCTGCTATGGGCATAAAAGGAGATAAACTCATGGTGTGGCCACCATCTTCCCCTGACCTCAACCCTATAGAGAATCTTTGGAGTATCAAGCAAAAGATCTATGAGGGTGGGAGGCAGTTCACATCAAAACAGCAGCTCTGGGAGGCTATTCTGACATCATGCAAAGAAATTCAAGCAGAAACTCTCCAAAAACTCACAAGTTCAATGGATGCAAGAATTGTGAAGGTGATATCAAAGAAGGGTTCCTATGTTAACATGTAACTTGGCCTGTTAGGATGTTTTGGATTTAACTAGCTTTTTATTTCAGTGAATGTGACCTCCTAATGCTGCAAATTCCACAAATGAGCATTTTCAGTTCTTAAAAACATATAAAATTTTTAGAAACTCTACTGTGCATAATAATTTGCATTTTGAGTTTTTTTTTTTAAAGAATATACTGTTATCATTGGGAGGTTTGTTCAATAAAATTCGATGTATACTCTAACGGGTGATGACTTTTATTATACTGACTGTCATTTGCACCGACCATTTAGGAAAATCAGAGATAAATATCATTTGCATAATAATATAAGGATACACCAATATTATAAATGGCATAGGGTTAGGAGGACTCTTCTACAAATGTTGTAGTTTCGAGTTACACCACTGTTACAACCACTTTTGCTGATCAAGCAGATGAATGTTGAGGAAGGATACAATTAGAATAAAAAGAGAAGTACAAAAGCATGAATAAGGAACATCTACCCAGCAGTGAACCTACGTAGCAGGGAATTTTCCAAGAGGGTAATATTTAAAGTCAGTCTTGCCTTGGTGTATTTTGCATCAAATTTATCAAACATTGCCAATTGTTTGATAAATTTGGCTCATCTTTAAAGTGACTCTTTCACCAATATTATGGTGTCCTAACTAAGGGCAACATAAACTAGTGACAGGTCCCTTTGCAAAATTCTGGTTCTCTTTCTTTAATTGACCCAACCATTTTGCTCATCCAGCGCATGCCAATGAGTTCTCCGTATGAATGCGCTGGAGCTATAGAATCTAGCAGAATAATGATCTGAAACCAAACTCGGCTTTGGTCCCCAGGTACCAGTTGGTTCCAAGTTTTAAAGTGGTTCATTAGGTTGCCAATTGTATTCTGTAAGGGATATTTATCCAACACAGAAAACAGCATTCAGTATATTCCATTATAGTGCTGCCATCTGAAGGCCTGTATTAGAATATATCAGTGATAGATATCGAAGCCTCTGTGCTATCATGGTAAATTAACAACTTACCTGATCTCAGCTGGCATGCAACCTTATGGCCATTCACACACATTAACCCAGGGCCTAGGGGCCAGTTTGAAAAAACTTCATCAAGGGGTTAACATTATTAACAATATATATATATATATATATATATATATATATATATACAGTAATGTCAGGCATGATTATCAAAATACCACCTCCTGGACAAGGCAACCCTGTATTATCTACTTTCCCAAACATAGCCATTAAACATGACCATCCTCGCCCATGACCAGGGTTGCCAACCGTCCAGAAATTTCCGGACAGTCCGTAAAAATAGGCAACTTTGTTCCTATGTCTGTGAAAAATAAACAGATATCTCCGTGATTTTCTTTGAGGCTGGTGGTATTTGATTAGATTATTTTGGTCATAATTATCAATTATCATCATTTTACAGCTCACAGTAAATGCTGGTAATTAGTTCTTATCCATACATTGAACTATAGACTTGTATTCATTATTCATTCATTATGGTTTTCCCATTTGCCAGTAAAAACTAAAAATGTTAGCTGTCTTTGATTTTGGGATACGTTGTCCAGAAAAAAGAAACATTCAGGTTGGCAACACTGCCCATGACCACTTCGCTGATAAAAGCTCGTACCATATCCACTGAAAGTGTAAACTGATGGGGTATAATTTCTTGTCCACTTTATGCTGAAAGCAGACCTCAGTATTCATGGATAAATGGACTGTATAACTTTTGCAGTCTGTATCCTGTTTTTAATAGGTTGTGTGTGGACAACTTGTTCTGTGTCTTATTTGTATGGATACATAAAAAGTGTCTCTTCTTTTACCATGCCCTACATTTAATTAATTGCTCTTAACCTAATTGTATTTCATCTAATGTATTCTGTATTTCTTCTAATAGTGTATTAACGGGCAGCTGCACAGCATCACACTGCACTTCCTTTTCCTTCGCTACAGCAAACAAGTTTTGTATTAATTGCTAACATTTTTGTTTTATATATTTGTTTTATAAGTATTTTATTACAGTTTTCCAGATTTAGCAAATAAATGTTATTTTTTATATAATTATATAATTTTATGATATACTTTCACACTGTGTTGAAGATCTTTGCTTGCTGTCTGTGTTGGTCATGTTGTTTGCACAACAGGTGCACAGCTTGTTACAATACAGTTATCAGAGCCAGTGGTGTACCGCCCATAGAGGCAGACCACGCCACTGCTATGGGGCCCCGGCACAGGAGGGGCCCGGAGCGCACGGGAGGCCCCGCCCCCTACTTGCATCATTAACATGTGTCCTGCCCTGCCTGTGCTCCGGGCCTCTCCTGGCCTGCTCACCTCCGCTCACCGCAGGACCGCCCGAAAGTTCCTGTGGGCTCCAGCTGGCCCCGCCTCCGCCCTCATGCCGCGCTGCTACTGGACGAGGAGGACTTGTGCAGCGCGGCAAAGAGGGGAAAGAAGATCAAGGCCCAGCCCCTCCAGAGTGGAGTCCGCGGTACAAGGGACAAGTAACTGTAAGTATTTATGTGTTTCATGTGTAGGTATGTGTATGTATGTATGTATGTGTGTGTATATGTATTATGTGTGTGTATATGTATGTGTGTATGTTTGTGTGTGGGTATATGCATACACTGTGCCAGACAATATACATTATACCTCTACACTGTGTATATACTGTATATTGTACAGCATGGCGCAGGGGTTATATTGTCCGGCATGGTGTAACCGCCATGGATTTGTTGTACAGTATATATTATAATCCCTGTACCATGCTATACAATGTACAGTATAATCCATACACCATACTGTAGAATATACAGTATAATCCATACACCATACTCTATAATATACATTATAATCCGTACACCATGATGTATAATCCGTACACCATGCTGTATAATATACAGTATAATCCGTACACCATGCTGTATAATATACAGTATAATCCGTACACCATGCTGTATAGTATACAGTATAATCCGTACACCATGCTGTATAGTATACAGTATAATCCGTACACCATGCTGTATAATATACAGTATAATCCGTACACCATGCTGTATAATATACAGTATAATCCCTACACCATGCTGTATAGTATACAGTATAATCCCTACACCATGCTGTATAGTATACAGTATAATCCGTACACCATGCTGTATAGTATACAGTATAATCCTTACACCATGCTGTATAGTATACAGTATAATCCGTACACCATGCTGTATAATATACAGTATATCCCTACACCATGCTGTATAGTATACAGTATAATCCTACACCATGCTGTATAGTATACAGTATAATCCCTACACATGCTGTATAGTATACAGTAATAATCCCTACACCATGCTGTATAGTATACAGTATAATCCCTACACCATGCTGTATAATATACAGTATAATCCCTACACATGCTGTATAGTATACAGTATAAATCCCTACACCCATGCTGTATAATATAACAGTATAATCCGTAACCATGCTGTATAATATACAGTATAATCCGTACACCATGCTGTATAGTATACAGTATAATCCGTACACCATGCTGTATAGTATACAGTATAATCCCTACACCATGCTGTATAGTATACAGTATAATCCCTACACCATGCTGTATAGTATACAGTATAATCCCTACACCATGCTGTATAGTATACAGTATAATCCTACACCATGCTGTATAGTAACAGTATAATCCCTACACCATGCTGTATAATATACAGTATAATCCTACACCATGCTGTATAATATACAGTATAATCCGTACACCATGCTGTATAGTATACAGTATAATCCCTACACCATGCTGTATAGTATACAGTATAATCCCTACACCATGCTGTATAATATACAGTATAATCCCTACACCATGCTGTATAATATACAGTATAATCCCTACACCATGCTGTATAGTATACAGTATAATCCCTACACCATGCTGTATAATATACAGTATAATCCCTACACCATGCTGTATAATATACAGTATAATCCCTACACCATGCTGTATAATATACAGTATAATCCCTACACCATGCTGTATAATATACAGTATAATCCCTACACCATGCTGTATAATATACAGTATAATCCCTACACCATGCTGTATAGTATACAGTATAATCCCTACACCATGCTGTATAATATACAGTATAATCCCTACACCATGCTGTATAATATACAGGATAATCCCTACACCATGCTGTATAATATACAGTATAATCCAACCTTGTGGCTGCCCCCATTCAGTATAACGTCTCCATAATTTAAAAAAATAAATAAATCAGTAGCTCATGTATACATTTCTTTATTGGCAAATGGGGATGTGGCATGGGAGGAGCCAGGGCAGCATGTGGGATGGGCCGGGGTAGTGGGCGGGGTTAGGGGCCCCATTCAGATTCTTGCTATGGGGCCCAATGATTTCTATGTACGCCCCTGATCAGAGCTCTATCTTGTCACAAGCTATGTACCTCAGAATAAAGGGGGCCATTTATCAAACAGAAATATGCCTAAATTAGGCATATTTCTGCCACAGATTACAACGCAAAGGTCCCTTGCGTCTCAATCTGTAATTTCTCCCTGCTCATACCAGGTTTAAAAAAGTGGGCGTTTCATGGGCGGCCCGTCCCATTTACTATTTTCTACTTCTTTTTTTGGTGTAGAAAATGGTCTAAATGTGAGCCGGCAAGGAAGCTGTCTTTACAAGTCTATGGGAGCGATTCTTCCCATTGAAATGAATGGGGCGGTTAGGTGTAATTACATCTACTCACCACTAATAAATTGTCCAGGCTCAAGCAACTTCCCTAGCAGTTTCCTGCACTTCAGTTCCACCTCATTTTCTGGATACTGCAGGCCTACAGCAGCACTTAAACAATGTGACAAGCTCTTCGTGCACAGTGAGAGCATCCCCTCTGGGTGAACTTACAACCACAGCAGGCCTGCCTTTATTGGTGGCCCAGGGTCTTATAATATGTGGGTACATGAAAAATAACACTATAACTGACCAGTAAATGTATTTCCTGAGCAGAGACTAGCTCAGGAAGTCTGAGCAGAAACTAGCTGCTTTGATATCACCTATACACAGCACACAAGCAGAAGATCCTGTTCTCCTATCTACCTGTGGCACACTCTCAGCAGCAGCGAGGATATTACACAGCAATACCGAGCAGTGTATCTGTGCATCCAGCACAGGGTTGAGATAGAAATCTTGCTAGAGGTAGTAGATGCATCTGTGTGTGCTTCTCTGCCGCTCTCTCACTCTTCATCCTTCCTCTTTCCATGGAACTTCATGTGAAGCAACTGTAACCTGATGCATCATTAAACAGAACTCCATTTTTGTCTTAAGATGGAACTTATCAGAGAACTGAGAGAGAATAATCAGTACAGCAGGGAATGAGGGGAGAAAAAGTGGGTCATACGTGGGTAAAGAGGTATTTGATATGCGTCTGGTCACATGTAAAAAATATTTTCTCTGCATGCAAATAGAATATATCTAAGTTCCATTGTCATGTTCTGAATAATACCATGCATGATTAACATTGCTATGTTATGCATCACAGCATGTCTTACAACGTCAGTATTTCAACATATGCATGAGTGACCGGGACTCCAGAAAACATCAAGACTACTCAACCACATGAGATTCAGTGTTCCTCTCCAATCTCTACATTAAATAAAACAGGGCCGGCAAAATTAGCTGCAGTGGCACTTAACATGAATTATAAATCACACTGTGTTCCTGACTTTCATTTGATAGTAATGCAGCCTTTTTGCAACTCCAGCACAAAAAAAAGGTTTTCTGTGCATGATAAGACCATAATGAGCTGTTTCAGTAAAAAAAAAATAGTTACCTGTCTTTCATTTTTACAGTTTTATTGAACAATGTAGGTCAGTGTAGCTACTTACTAATGAAAATCACTTTTTATCTTGAGCATTTTCAATAAATAGGTGTGTGTAGAAAATAACTTTTCTAACTTTCCGTTCACATAGCCGTATAGGGACTTGTTTTTTCCATTATTTAATACTGCATATGATATAGGGGGCAGCTGGAAAAAAATTCTAAATGGGGTGAAATTTAAAAAAAAATGTTTTATGGTTTTTTTTCTTTCACTTAAGTTTCACTACGATTACGGCAATATCACATATGTATTGTTTTTCTTGCGTTTTTATACTGAAAATATTTTTTCTTTTGTCGCCATATTTTGATGCCTATAACTATTTTGTAGTTATATGTATGAAGCTGTGTGAGGGCTCATTTTTTGCAATCTCTACTTTTCATTGATACCATTTTGGGGTATGTATGACTTTTGGAATTGGCCAATTTGACTTTTTTTCTGTTTCGTCATTTTCCCTATGGGAAAAATATTTTTAGATTTTAATAGTGCGGGTGTTTTCACACAAGGTGATGCCCATGATATGTATTTGATTTATTTTTTATGTTTTTTTTTACTTTAATTTTGGGGAAAAGGGGGTGATTCAAATTTTTTATATTTTTAAAATTTTTTTATCTTTAAAAACATTAAAAACAAAGTTCCCATAGGGTCTATGGGGATTTTGCCATACTCCTATGGAGCCCTTCCGGCAGTAGGGGCTCCATACGAACTAATGGGCAGCAGCCTCCTGTCACACAGGAGTACGGGGCTGAAGCTGGAGCACCCGTAAGCGCTCACTTCCGGGTTTTAGTGCATCCAGATGCCATCGTTACGTTTGACCATTGCATCTGAAGGGTTAAAGGTCTGCGACTGGCAATCTCTGGCACCAGATGAGGAGATATGGTGGCAGGTTGGATGGCAATAGGTTGGCATTAGCAAGCACTTTTGGATTTAGTTGTCCACTGTAGTACAGATTTAATTTTAGTCTGACCTGGCAATAGTTTAGGTAGGTGGTGGTGTCTGAGCTGTTGTCCCTCATTTTCAGCAGCTTCTGTAAACCTGTACTATGCTGACCACTCTGCTGTCTTGTCACACAGATGCTTTCTTGAAGCTGAATTTACTGGTCTCACAGGAGAAGAATATCTGGTTCCTGAGTTTCGCTATGGAGTGTTCATCTCACAGGCGAATAAGATTTAGTTCCTGAAACTGAGAGCTAGCTCCTCCACTATCATAACAGGAAATTTCTTCTCCTCTCCATTCTTTGTCTCAACAGACTGGAACCTTCCCTGCTGGCAGGAGGCAGTCCAACTCAACCCTATCAAGTTAACCCTGTTCCTGCCAACCATACCTCTTGTAACTGGAACACACAGTCACTACAATGAAAAAGTCATAACATTACAAACATATAAAGATACTCCCAGGTCTCGGGTATTGCACATGTACTTTGTACAAAACCAAGCATGACTTCTGTCCTCAGTACAATTACACAATTACAATGAATGGGACATGAGAACTGTAAAGCACACAGCAGCCTAGTGCAAGGTTTTACTGTTATTAGATTACAGAAATGTGGTTTTGCAGATGGAGTTAGGCTTTAAGCAATGCATAAATATTAGATGGTGTTTTGATGTTCTAATTGCTGAAAGATCTTTTACTTAAGAGATATTTCTATAACCATGTATGTTCATGTGGACGCCTGTTTCCTGGTGACTGTCTATGTAGGAATAGGAGACCAGACCTACAGGTTTGACTTATACTGGGTGAATGGAAATAGAAGGGTCAGTAATGTAAGGATGTCCTATATATAATGCATACTTACCTTTTTTTAATATGTGGTAAAAGGCTACTCCTACTCAGTAGGTAATGATGAGCGAACATGTTCGGCCAAATACACTATTAGCGTGCGGGAAGGTGCTGGCATTCACTGTAATGCCAGTAGCCATGTTAGCTACTGGCATTACAGTGATTGGCTGGCCGGGAATGCGTCATCGGGTGCTTTAAAGCACCCGGTGACATATGACCGGATCATACCGAGCAGGGAAAGCTGCTGCAAGCAGGGACAGACAGAGTAGGGACAGAAGAACGCTATGCAGGGATAGAATTTCTGTTTCAAAGACCCAAAAGCCCTTTTAAGGGCTATTATATCTTGCTGGCAAACTTTTATTTTATTTTGGGGGTGTTAAAAATAGCGCTAGGTGGCCTGCCATTAACGCCAACTGTGCAGCTGCTGCATGCTGTATGATACTCTCTGTATACTATATACTTGACATCCTTTGCTATTATTTCTGCTGTTAAGCCTGCAGTACCTCTTTTGTGTTTTGCTGTATAACATTCGCGCTAGGAGAGACTTGTGTAGGGATAGGATTTGGCTAGGCAGGGCTAGTATTTCTGTTCAAAAGTCACAAAAGTCCATTGTTATATCTGGCTGCATTTTTTTTATTTTATTTTGGGGCAAAAAGAACGCAAGTGTGCCTGACGCTAATACCACGTGCACAGCGTGTGCATTAGAACCGTTCTGTAGTCTATATACCTGACATCCGTTATTCTACCGTTAATTTAGGTCGCAGTTTCTCAGCTGCGTCTGCTGTATAACATTTGTGCAAGAAGGGAATTATACTGTAGGGATAGGATTTGGCTAGGTAGGGCTAGTGTTTCTGTTCAAAAGACACCAAAGTCCATTGTTATATCTGGCTGCATTTTTTTTCTTTTAGGGCAAAAAGAACGCAAGTGTGCCCTGACACTACCAGTACGCGCACAGCATGTGTATTAGAACCTTTCAAAAGTCTATATACCTGACATCCGTTGGTATATTTTCTACCATTAATTAAGGCTGCAGTTCCTCAGCTGTGTCTGCTATATAACATTTGCGCAAGGAGGGAATTATACTGTAGGCATAGGATTTGGCTAGGTAGGGCTCATAGGCGGATTATAATGAGGGCAATCTGGGCAACCGCCCGGGGCCCAGCCTCCTGGGGGGGCACAGGCCGGATTGCCCCCATTATAATCACATTAGGAGCAGTGGCGTACCGCCCATATAGGCAGACCACGCCACTGCTATGGGGCTCGCGGCACAGGGGGGCCCGGAGCGCACGGGAGGCCCCGCCCCCTACTCTGCATCATTAAGATGCGTCCCTGCGCTCCGGGCCTCTCCTGGCCCGCTCACCGCTGCAACTTTTAGGCCCCCCTAATGTACTGAGAGCGCTCCTGTACGCTCCCAGCTGGCCCGCCTCCTCCCTCATGCTGTGCTGCTGGTCCTGGACAGGAAAGGACCTGTGCAGTGCGGCAAGAGGGGAAAGAAGAAGACCAAGGCCCAGCCCCCTCCAGAGTGGCGTCAGGACAAGGGACAAGTAACAGTAAGTATTTATGTGTTTCATGTATGTATGTATGTATGTGCGTGTATGTATGTGGGTATATGTATGTATATGTACGTGTATGTATGTGTGTGGGTATATGCATACACTGTACATACTGTATATTGTACAGTGTGGCGCAGGGGTTATATTGTCTGGCATGGTGTAACAGCCATGCATTTGTTGTACAGTATATATTATAATCCCTGTACCATGCTATACAATGTACAGTATAATCCATACACTATACTGTATAATACACAGTATAATCCATACACTATGCTGTATAATACACAGTATAATCCGTACACCATGTTGTATAGTATACAGTATAATCTGTACACCATGCTATATAGTATACAGTATAATCCATACACCATGCTGTATAGTATACAGTATAATTCGTACACCATGCTGTATAATATACAATAGAATCCGTACACCATGCTGTATAATATACAGTATAATCTGTACTCCATGCTGTATAATATACAGTATAATCCGTACTCCATGCTGTATAATATATAGTATAATCCGTACACCATGCTGTATAGTATACAGTATAATCCCTACACCATGCTGTATAATATACAGTATAATCTGTACTCCATGCTGTATAATATACAGTATAATCCGTACACCATGCTGTATAATATACAGTATAATCCCTGTACCATGCTATACAATGTACAGTATAATCCATACACTATACTGTATAATACACAGTATAATCCATACACTATGCTGTATAATACACAGTATAATCCGTACACCATGTTGTATAGTATACAGTATAATCTGTACACCATGCTGTATAGTATACAGTATAATCCCTACACCATGCTGTATAGTATACAGTATAATCCGTACACCATGCTGTATAATATACAGTATAATCTGTACACCATGCTGTATAATATACAGTATAATCTGTACACCATGCTGTATAATATACAGTATAATCTGTACACCATGCTGTATAATATACAGTATAATCCGTACACCATGCTGTATAATATACAGTATAATCCGTACACCATGCTGTATAATATACAGTATAATCCCTACACCATGCTGTATAATATACAGTATAATCCCTACACCATGCTGTATAGTATACAGTATAATCCGTACACCATGCTGTATAATATACAGTATAATCCGTACACCATGCTGTATAGTATACAGTATAATACAGGCCCCTGACCTTGTAATACTGGCCCTGCCTGACCCCTAACCCTAGTACTGGCCCCTGACCCCTACTCTGTTACTGGCCTCTACCCTTGGACCCCTAACCCTGATACTGGCCCCTGACCCCCTAGTATCGACCCCAAATAATGGCCCTGTCTTACCCCCCAAATACTGGCCCTGTCTCACCCCCCCCCCTATACTGGCCCTGTCATATCCCTAACCCTAGTACTGACCTCTAACCCTGCACCCCCTAACCCTAATACTGAACTCTAATACTGTCCCTAACCCTAATATTGACCGCTAACCCTAATGTACTGTACTGACCCATAATACTTTCTCATTTACATGACCATATTTGTTTTGCGATCCACAATTGCGGCTCCACAAAACACGGATACTGGCCGTGTGCATTCCACATTTTGTGAAACGCACATGCCCAGCCCTAAGATAAAAATGCCTGTTCTTGTCTGCAATTGCGGTAAAGAATAGGGTATGCTCTATCTTTTTTGCAGGGCTGTGGAGCGGAACTACGGATTTGCAGCCCCATTGAAGTTAATGGAAATATGATCATATGAATGTACCCTAATGTTGCCTCTAACCCCAATACTGGCCCTAAGGGTGCATTCAGATGACCATATTTCTGGGTCTGCATCCGTTCCACAATTTTGTGGAATGAGTGCAGACCCATTCAATTCAATAGGGCCGCAAAAGATGCGGACACACACACCATGTACTGTCCACATCCGTAGTTCCATTCTGTGGCCCCACAAAAAATATAAAGCATATGTCGTATTCTTGTCTGCAAAAATAGGCATTTCTATATAGGGCTGGCACTATGCGTTCCGAAAAATGTGTTTTGCAGATCCACAATTTGTGGACTGCTAAACACTTTCGGTCGTCTAAATGTAGCTTTATGCTAATACTAGCCCCTAACACCAATACTGGCCCCTAACACCAATACTGGCCCTAATATACTAACACTAATGCTAATCCTATCCCTAAAACTGACTGGAACCTTAACTACAACCCCCAATACCTCACGTACCTCACAGTAACCATAATATATGACCGTCCACATAAATCTGTACACACTGCATCTTTTATACCTCACACCTGACACATAGTATACACACAGAGTACTGATACGTCAGGTACAAGGTATAATAGATGCAGTGGGTAAACGTATATAGTATATACAGCAGTGTACTGATATGTGAGGTATAATAGATGTAGTGTGTACAGATATATAGTATATACAGCAGTATACTGATATGTGAGGTATAATAGATGTAGTGTGTAGATATATTGTCAGGGTCAGCAGATGAGCAGGTCGCCGCTGTTACCGTTCAGACGCTCCAAACCCCATTCTGGCCTCCACCAGTCATTGCTAGGGACGTGGCAGGTTGCTACTTGTCTCGCGTCCTTGATTACTTGCCTTGTACTCTGAGCACTCGCAGGGTTAAGTCAGCTATGTTGTTTGCTCTGGTCCTCCTCGGGTGTGGTCCTTGATTGACAGACTTCCAACCCCTATCAGGCTCTGGGGGTGGGAGTCCTGTCTGTATAAAACTTCCTGGCTTACTGCCTCTCATTGCCAGTTCTACTTGGTCTTTCTGCCAGCACCTGTGTATCTCCAGTGTCTGCTACCTGATCATCCGACCCTGCATTTGTGTACTGACTTCGCCTCCGGATCTGACTCTGTACTTCGTTGCCTCTCCAGTGTTCCTGACCTCGGCTCGTATTTACTGCTCTCTGTATTTGCTTGTACTAGTTTACCCCTCGTGCTTGACCGCTGACTGTCTGACTTAGTTTAGGGTGTTAGTCTTGTGTTGCCATTCCAGTTTCCCTAGCAGCTCAGGGATTGTCGCCCAGTTGTCCCCCTTGGACCTTAGCCCTGGGTGTGGCAAGTAGGTAGGGACAGGGGTTGTGGGTGAGATAGGGTTCTCCATTCTCCCTGACCCCAGACCTCCCTGACAGAAGAACTGGCCGATAAGAAGACTCCACCTGTTATCCGCCCCACTGCTCTCCTAGCTCCCATGGATCCAGTAGCGGCTCTGGCGGCCCAGGTGCAGTCCTTGGCCGAGGTAGTCTCGGTCCTATCCGATCGGGTTTGCAAGCAGGATCAGGTCCTGGCCTCAGCTCTGGTTCCACCGCCTGATCTGCCATCTCCAGCCCCGGTATTAGTCCGCTCTGAACCTCGAGTGACTATGCCCGATCTACTTCCAGGGGTTTATGAATAATATTTTTCAGGACATTTTGGGACTTTTTGTCATAGTTTACCTTGACGATATTCTGATATTCTCCCCTGATTGGAACTCTCATGTAGGTCATGTACGTACGGTCTTGCAAAGGCTTAGAGATAATAAATTGTTCGCTAAACTTGAGAAATGTCTATTTGCAGTCCAAAAGGTTTCCTTCCTGGGTTATGTGTTAACTCCTCTGGACATCCAGATGGACCCTGCTAAGGTTTCGGCCATTTCTGAGTGGGTCCGCCCCACTAGTCTCAAGTCACTTCAGCGCTTCCTGGGATTCACTAACTACTATCGTACGTTTATTCATAATTTTTCTGTGATAGCGAAGCCCCTTACTGATCTTATTAAAAAGGGAGCTGATGTTGTGACTTGGGATCCTTCGGCGGAAGAAGCCTTTAAAATTTTGAAATCTGCCTTCATAAAGACTCCAGTGTTAATTCAGCCTAATCTCCTTAAACCGTTCATTGTAGAGGTGGATGCTTCTGAGCACGGGGTAGGGGCAGTTCTATCTCAGGGTTCTTCCACCTTTACAAATTTGAGACCGTGTGCTTTCTTTTCCAAGAAGTTCAGCGCTGCTGAAAGAAATTACGACATTGGCAACAGGGAGTTATTAGCCATTAAATTAGCACTGGAGGAATGGAGACATTTCCTGGAGGGGGCAAAATTTCAGTTTTCTGTACTTATGGATCACAAAAATTTGGTATATTTAGCTAATGCTAAGCGTTTAAATGCCTGTCAGGCCAGAATGGCCTTGTTCTTTTCCCGTTTTAATTTCGTTGTTACGTATCGTCCAGGTTCCAAGAATGTTAAGGCGGACGCTCTCTCCCGCAGTTTTGGGGTAGCCGACTTCTTGGAATCTGAGCCAGAAAATATTTTGTCCCCGGGTGTAGTACTTGCTGCGGTCTCTTCCAACCTGGTATCTCAAATCTGTGCCAGTCAGCCTTCGGCACCCAAAGACCTTCCGGAAGGCAAATTATTCGTACCATTACATTTATGCCTTAAAGTGTTGGAAGAGGCCCACAGTACATCCCTGGCCGGTCATCCCGGCATCAGAGACAATAAAGAGTTATTGACTCGAAATTATTGGTGGCCCCGATGGGCTAAAGATGTGTCTTCATTAGAGATGAGCGAGTAGTGAAATATTCGAAAGTTCGAAATTCGATTCGAATAGACCGCGAAATTCGACTATTCGACCGAATATCGAATCCCATTAAAGTCTATGGGAAAAAAATGCTCGCCACTTGGAAATCTCAATTCGACCACTTGGAGGTCACCAAGTCCACCCTGGAACCTCAGAAAAGGATGCCAACACTGCTGGAATGCAACTAGGACAGCAGGGGAAGCATGTCTGGGTGCATATAACGCGCCCAAGTCGCACTATTACGCCACTATCACAGCCTCTCAACAATACACTCCAAACACAATATAACCTCTCTGTAAAGTGAGACCATACAATGAAACCTTCTTTCCTCAACATTGCCATGGACCCCAAGCCAAACTAGACAAAAAAGAAGATGAAATTCTTCACCCCTTAAAATCACGTTGCCTATGACAACCACAGATGGCATAGGCAAGGGGGAAAGCAAATAGACCCCACCCCTAATTGTCATTGTGTGTGTGTGTGAGATGTGGTCAGACATGTCTTCTTTAAAATGTAAAAACAACTCAAAAACACATGCAGAAGCCTTAAAATGCCCAAATTGTTGGCGCTTGAGATGTCAGTGACCCGACCTGGCCCAGTGTCATGTCTAGCAGGTAAAGCAGTGGGGATGTTGAGGGATGCATAGGACCGCAAAAGGCAGGAAGAGGCCGTGGGCTGGCCAGAGGCTCATGGAAAATTTTGTGGAGGCCCAAGAGGTGAGACGTCTTAAAAATTGTGTGGAGGCTAAAGAGGTGAGACCTCTTAAACATTTTGTAGAGCCCCAAGAGGTGAGACCTCTTAAAAATTATGTGGAGGCCCAAGAGGTGAGACCTCTTAAAATTATGTGGAGGCCCAAGAGGTGAGACCTCTTAAAAAATTATGTGGAGGCCCAAGAGGTGAGACCTCTTAAAAATTATGTGGAGGCCCAAGAGGTGAGACCTCTTAAAAATTATGTGGAGGCCCAAGAGGTGAGACCTCTTAAAAATTATGTGGAGGCCCAAGAGGTGAGACCTCTTAAAAATTATGTGGAGGCCCAAGAGGTGAGACCTCTTAAAAATTATGTGGCGGCCCAAGAGGTGAGACCTCTTAAAAATTTTGTGGAGGCCCAAGAGGTGAGACCTCTTAAAAATTATGTGGAGGCCCAAGAGGTGAGACGTATTAAAAATTATGTGGAGGCCCAAGAGGAGAGACGTGTTAAAAATTATGTGGAGGCCCAAGAGGTGAGACCTGTTAAAAATTATGTGGAGGCCCAAGAGGTGAGACGTATTAAAAATTATGTGGAGGCCCAAGAGGAGAGACGTGTTAAAAATTATGTGGAGGCCCAAGAGGTGAGACCTGTTAAAAATTATGTGGAGGCCCAAGAGGTGAGACCTGTTAAACCTTTTGTGGAGGCCCAAGAGGTGAGACCTGTTAAAAAGTTATGTGGAGGCCCAAGAGGTGAGCCATAAATATATACATTTTTCTTATTTACGGAGCAATTCTACGGCGGTTAAGGAGGAGGAGGAGGAGGTGGAGGAGGAAATGGCACTTCATACAGATGGCACTTCACTTTTGGCGGCTTTCCACTGTTAACCTCTTAAACCTTTTGTGGAGGCCCAAAAGTTGAGACCTGTTAAAAATAATGTGGAGGCCCAAGAGGTGAGACCTGTTAAACATTTTGTGGAGGCCCAAGAGGTGAGACCTCTTAAAGATTTTGTGGAGGCCCAAGAGGTGAGACCTCTTTAAAATTATGTGGAGGCCCAAGAGGTTAGACCTCTTAAACATTTTGTGGAGGCCCAAGAGGTGAGACCTCTTAAAGATTTTGTGGAGGCCCAAGAGGTGAGACCTCTTAAAGATTTTGTGGAGGCCCAAGAGGTGAGACCTCTTAAAGATTTTGTGGAGGCCCAAGAGGTGAGACCTCTTAAAGATTTTGTGGAGGCCCAAGAGGTGAGACCTCTTAAAGATTTTGTGGAGGCCCAAGAGGTGAGACCTCTTTAAAATTATGTGGAGGCCCAAGAGGTGAGACCTGTTAAAAATTATGTGGAGGCCCAAGAGGTGAGACCTGTTAAACCTTTTGTGGAGGCCCAAGAGGTGAGACCTGTTAAAAAGTTATGTGGAGGCCCCAAGAGGTGAGCCATAAATATATACATTTTTCTTATTTACGGAGCAATTCTACGGCGGTTAAGGAGGAGGAGGAGGAGGTGGAGGAGGAAATGGCACTTCATACAGATGGCACTTCACTTTTGGCGGCTTTCCACTGTTAACCTCTTAAACCTTTTGTGGAGGCCCAAAAGTTGAGACCTGTTAAAAATAATGTGGAGGCCCAAGAGGTGAGACCTGTTAAACATTTTGTGGAGGCCCAAGAGGTGAGACCTCTTAAAGATTTTGTGGAGGCCCAAGAGGTGAGACCTCTTTAAAATTATGTGGAGGCCCAAGAGGTTAGACCTCTTAAACATTTTGTGGAGGCCCAAGAGGTGAGACCTCTTAAAGATTTTGTGGAGGCCCAAGAGGTGAGACCTCTTAAAGATTTTGTGGAGGCCCAAGAGGTGAGACCTCTTAAAGATTTTGTGGAGGCCCAAGAGGTGAGACCTCTTAAAATTATGTGGAGGCCCAAGAGGTGAGACCTGTTAAAAATTATGTGGAGGCCCAAAGGTGAGACCTCTTAAACATTTTGTGCAGGCCCAAGAGGTGAGACCTCTTAAAGATTTTGTGGAGGCCCAAGAGGTGAGACCTCTTAAACATTTTGTGCAGGCCCAAGAGGTGAGACCTCTTAAAGATTTTGTGGAGGCCCAAGAGGTGAGACCTCTTAAAGATTTTGTGGAGGCCCAAGAGGTGAGACCTCTTAAAGATTTTGTGCAGGCCCAAGAGGTGAGACCTGTTAAACATTTTGTGGAGGCCCAAGAGGTGAGACCTCTTAAAAATATGTGGAGGCCCAAGAGGTGAGACCTCTTAAAAATTATGTGGAGGCCCAAGAGGTGAGACCTCGATAAATTTATGTGGAGGCCCAAGAGGTGAGACCTCTTAAAAATTATGTTGAGGCCCAAGAGGTGAGACCTCTTAAAAATTTTGTGGAGGCCCAAGAGGTGAGACCTCTTAAAAATTATGTGGAGGCCCAAGAGGTGAGACCTCTTAAAAATTATGTTGAGGCCCAAGAGGTGAGACCTCTTAAAAATTATGTGGAGGCCCAAGAGGTGAGACCTCTTAAAAATTATGTGGAGGCCCAAGAGGTGAGACCTCTTAAAAATTATGTGGAGGCCCAAGAGGTGAGACCTCTTAAAAATTATGTGGAGGCCCAAGAGGAGAGCCATAAATATATATAACATATATATTTTACATATATATATTTTTTTTTACGGAGCAATTCTAAGGCGGTAAAGGAGGAGGAGGTGGAGGAGGAAATGGCACTTCATACAGATGGCACTTCACTTTTGGCTGCTTTCCACGGTTGGAGAAGCAAAGTCCGGGTCAATCCACTTGCTGTTCATTTTGATTAGAGTCAGCCTGTCGGCACTGTCGGTTGACAGGCGGCTGCGCTTATCGGTTATAATGCCCCCGGCTGCGCTGAACATCCTTTCTGATAGCACGCTGGCGGCAGGGCAGGCAAGCACCTCCAAGGCGTACAGGGACAGTTCCAGCCACGTGTCCAACTTGGAGACCCAGTAAGTGTAGGACGCCGAGGGATCGGGGAGGACAGGGTTACGGTCTGCCAGGTACTCCCGCAACATCCGCCGATACTTGTCCCTCCTGCTGATAGCGGGCCCCGCAGTGATGGAAGTTGCACGAGGGGGTGCCATGAACGTGTCCCACACCTTGGAGAGTGTTCCCCTGGTGGCTGTGGGCCTGATAGATGTTGTGGGACTCTGGGAGACCCTCTCCTCTCTGCTGCCAGCGATGGTGGGTGGGAAAATCTCCATCATGTTCTGCACGAGTTCCCTCTGGTATTCCAGCAATCGATT
>ONZH01011006.1:0-40721 GCA_900303285.1 Rhinella marina | reverse complement strand
GAAGTTGACATCTGGCAGTCTACAATGGCTCTGCGCTGCTGGTAAACTCTGGATAACATGTTTAATGTCGAATTCCATCATGTGGGCACGCCGTACAACAGTCGGTGAGCGGGCAGTTGTAGGCAGCGCTGTGCTGCCCTGAGAGTGGCAGCATCTGTGCTCGACTTGCGGAAATGCACACAGATGCGGCGCACCTAGGTGAGCAAATCAGACAGATTGGGGTATGTCTTGAGGAACCGCTGAACTATGAGATTGAACACGTGGGCCAGGCATGGCACATGTGTCAGTCTGCCGAGTTGCAGAGCCGCCACCAGGTTATGCCCGTTGTCACACACAACCATGCCTGGCTTGAGGTTCAGCGGTGCCAGCCACACATCGGTCTGCGCCGTGATGCCCTGTAACAGCTCTTGGGCGGTGTGCCTTTTGTCACCTAAGCTCAGCAGTTTGAGCACCGCCTGCTGGCGCTTACCCACGGCACTGCTGCTGCGCCTAGAACCACCGACTGAAGGCGCCGTGCCCACGGATGGTAATTCAGAGGAGGAGGTGGAGGAGGGGTCGGAGGAGGAGGCATAGTACGTCTGAGAGACCGTGACCGAGGTAGGCCCCGCAATCCTCGGTGTGGGCAGTACATGAGCCGCCTCAGGGTCAGACTCGGTCCCAGCCTCCACCAAGTTAACCCAATGTGCCGTCAGAGAGATGTAGTGTCCCTGCCCGGCAGCACTTGTCCATGTATCCGTGGTCAGAAACAGCGTTGGTCAGGGCACGGATGATGTTCTGTGACACGTGCTGGTGTAGGGATGGGACAGCACATCGGGAAAAATAGTGGCGGCTGGGGACCGAATACCGAGGGGCATCCACCGCCATGAGATTGCGAAAGGCCTCGGTCTCTACCAGCCTATAGGGCAGCATCTCCAGGCTCAGCAATTTGGAGATGTGGACGTTGAGGGCTTCGGCATGTGGGTGGGTGGAACTGTATTTCCTCTTGCGCTCCAGCGTCTGCTGTAAAGACAGCTGAACGCTGCGCTGGGACACATAGGTGGACGCTGTGGAGGATCGTGGAGACAAAGGCGTGGTTTTCCGGCGGGAGGCACTCGTGCCGGGGTCCTGGGCAGGGGGTTGACTAGCAGAGGCAGCGAGTGACACAGGGGAAGGAGCAGTGGTGTGACCCGCAGGAAGTGCTGAACGGCCTTGGTTCCATTGAGTGGGGTGTTTAGCACTCATATGCCTGCGCATGCTGGTGGTGGTTAGGCTAGTACTGGTGGCACCCCTGCTTATCCTGGTGTGGCACAGGTTGCACACCACAGTCCGTCGGTCATCCTCACTTTCTTTAAAGAACCTCCAGACTTGCGAACATCTAGGCCTCGCCACGGGAGCTTCACTACGTGAAACAGTTGCTTCTGATGCACCAGCTCTGGCCCTGCTTCTCCCTCTGGCCACACCACTGCCTCTTCCAACTTGTTCTGGTGTAGCACTCGCCTCCGCCTCAGAAGCACTGTCTTCACTTGGCTTATCAACCCAGCTTAGGTCATTCACCTCGTCATCCTCCGATTCCTCAGTCTGCTCCCCCCTCGGACTTCCTGCCCTGACAACAACTTTACCACTGTCTGACTACCATGTCTCCTCATCGTCAGACACCTCTTTACATACGTCTTCCACTAAGTCAACATTGTCATCATC
The DNA here is from genome assembly GCA_900303285.1 of Rhinella marina. Lineage (NCBI taxonomy): Eukaryota > Metazoa > Chordata > Amphibia > Anura > Bufonidae > Rhinella > Rhinella marina. Next base: position 39,044 of record ONZH01011006.1, on the reverse strand, counting down.
ATCATCACCCACAGACTGCGACAGTTGGAAAACTTCGCATCAGGCATTGGGAAAGAGGTCAGCAGCAACATGAGAAGTGGTTTGTGACTCTGGGAAGGGTCCAGAAAACAGTTCCTCAGAGTATGCCGGATCGCATTCCAAATTTTCCTGGGAGGGGGCAGACTGGGGGAAAGGAGGTTGAGGTGGAGGAGCCATAGGTGTGCTCCCTTGGGTAACGTGGGTGGACTGCGTGGAAGACTGACTGGTGGAAAAATTACTTCAAGCATCGTCCGCAATCCACGACATCAGCTGTTTGCACTGTTGTGGTTTCAACAGTCCTCTACCACGTGTCCCTGTAAGTTGAGACATGAAGCTAGGGAGTGTAGCTCTGCGGCGTTCCCCTGCTCCCTCATCAGCAGGTACTGTCTCACCCTTCCGAGGACCACGGCCTCTGCCCCCTGCAGTAATTGAATGCCCCACGCCCTCGTCCTCGACCCTTAGCCCTGGGGTTCAACATTTTCTGTATATAAGTGTATTATATATAAAAAAATAAATAAATGGGCCTGCTGTACTGAAACCCACAAACTTATTCAATCTGAACAAGAAAATATATAGGTGGATAAGTTAGAGCAAAATTACGTATGTTATTACGTACCGTGCAGTATGGAGCAATTACACTGAAACTATTAGATTAGGCAGACTTGGTCTGCTTAATTGCAACCCAGACAAATGTCGCACAAAGATTTTTGTAATGTAGCTGTCTCAGTGAGAGCAAAAGACCTTTTTTAATTAAGTGACGTACAGAATGGGTCACCTGGACAGAAAATACGGATTGTGCTTTGTATATAGGTGGATAAGTTAGAGCAAAATTACGTATTTTATTACGTACCGTGCAGTATGGAGCAATTACTCTGAAACTATTAGATTAGGCAGACTTGGTCTGCTTAAGTGCAACCCAGACAAATGTCGCACAGAGATTTTTGTAATGTAGCTGTATCAGTGAGAGCAAAAGACCTTTTTTAATTAAGTGACGTACAGAATGTGTCACCTGGACAGAAAATACGGATTTTGGTTTGTGGTGACTGGACAGCTGAACTGTGACACACAGAATGGTTCCACACAGCTGTATGAAGTGGATTTGTATCACTGAAATAAAACAACAAAAAAACTTTTTTTTTATTTTTAAATTTTTTTTATATATATATTTTTTTAACGTGACGTGCAGAAACTATCAGAGAGCAAACTTAGCCCCTGCTGACTGTGGCTATTTTGACTGCAACCCAGACAAATGTCGCACAGAGATTTTTGTAATGTAGCTGTATCAGTGAGAGCAAAATACCTTTTTTAATTAAGTGACGTACAGAATGGGTCACCTGGACAGAAAATACGGATTGTGGTTTGTGGTGACTGCACAGCTGAACTGTGAAACACAGAATGGTTCCACACAGCTGTATGAAATTGATCTGTATCACTGAGATAAAACAACAAAAAAACTTTTTTTTTATTTTTTTTATTTTTTTTAATATATTTTGTTTTTTAACGTAACGTGCTGAAACTATCAGAGAGCAAACTCAGCCCCTGCTGACTGTGGCTATTTTGACTGCAACCCAGACAAATGTCGCACAGAGATTTTTCTAATGTAGCTGTATCAGTGAAAGCAAAAGACCGTATTTGATTACGTGACGTACAGTATGGGTCACCTGGACAGAAAATACGGATTGTGGTTTGTGGTGAGTGGACAGCTGAACTGTGACACACAGAATGGTTCTACACTGCTGTAGGAAATGGATTTGTATCACTGAGATAAAACAGTAAAAAAAAGGGTTATATATGGCGATAGCTGCACTACTAGTGCCAGCCAGCCCAACCAGGAGACAAAAAAAAATGTCTTGTCGCCCTTAGAAGGGCTGTTGGGTTCTTTTGAGATCACTCCTGCCTAACAGAGAACTAAATCCAGGCCCTAACAATCTCCCTGAAACGCAGCAGCTCTGTCCCTAACGACATTCAGACAGCATCTGAGCCGAGGTCACTAGTATATTCCAGGGTCACCTGATCAGGCCAGCCAACCCCTGCTATCGACATGTAAGGGCCCCACGTGATGCTGGGTGTACCGCAGAGTCTCCTGGCTTGTGATTGGCTGAGTTTATAGGCGGCAAAAATTCAAAATGCGGGAGATGCCATTTCCTCGAGCATGGCGAGATACTCGTCCGAGCAGCGAGCACTTACGAGTACTGTAATACTCGAACGAGCACCAAGCTCGGACGAGCATGCTCGCTCATCTCTAGTTATAAACTGTGTTATAAACTATGTTATTCAATTTCCCTGTAGTGCCACCATAATGAATCACATTTCAATTTTAATCAATGACTTTGTGGGAAATGGACAAGGGGTCCTACTCTGTTATCTCAGAATTCCCAAATACAGTACATGAAGGTGGGCTCTCTAAACCACTTTAAAGAGAAATTCCAAAAATGGGTTTTCTGTACCAGGCAACTCCCTTTTAACTGCAAAAAAATGTTTACTCCAAAACCTTTTTTGTAGCTGTGCTTTATATTCCATTCTATGATCCCATTATTGCTCTACTATCTTTTTAATATTACTTTAGCATCAATGACTTATGCACAATATGTATTAATTGTGAAACGTTTTTAGGAATACTTCAGTAGGCCCAATTTTCTTTTTAATGAACGTATAAGTCAAGCAAAAAGAGACTACAAACTAGACTAAGACTGCAATTGCTGAATAGTGCAAAACAAGAGAGCACTGCAGGATGTACTGTAAACATTTTTTATTATATATGGAATAAACAATATAGCATTTATGCATGTGCAACATGGAAAACAAAACCATAAAGTTTTATGAACCAGATCATGACAACTCAATAATGAGATTCCAATTACAAAAAATGAACACCATAAAAACAGAATAAGATGGTATTAATGTTTATTCCAAAGTAATACTTTGTCAGCAGCATGCTACTCTAAACAACATTTTGTAAAGTGAGATTAAGCTAAGTGCATAAGAAAACATTTTCTTGCCGTTGCATCATTAGTTTTTGGACTTATAATCCAATGACAGCATATTTACTATGAGAAGAAGCCTCGTAGGAAGATTTTGTCTCTAACAGCAAGCATCCTTTTGTAGTTCACCAAGAGACTAATGCACATCAAAGTGTAGAAACTAACCTTGATTAAAGTTATTGGAGCATAAAATCATGGTCAGAGCTTTCCATTGTTGTGCACATTTTTACTATCATAAATGTATCAAAAGGTTTTTTCTGCAGTTGGGATTTATTAAAGATTAAAAAGACTGATAACACAAAATGTTATCTTCAGCCTCATAGGAAAAAAAATCCTGCCTGTTCTAAAGTAGTAAAGTCTCAGTTTCTGAAAAACATGCAGTTGTAAGATGAGTATAGATTTTCACCGGCTTAGCTATATACAATAGCATACTATTGTCATATGTCCCAAAGTAGAACTCTGTGGTAGGATTATAGGTTGGACTTGACTTGAGGGTCCTACCTCTCGTTTTCTATGATACTTTAAAAGGGAAACCAGTGATTCACACGTACAGGAAACTGGAAATAGACAACACCAGCATATACTGTATATACTATCAATAGGATCAGTCACCTTGAAAGGCTATGATCAGGCCAAGACAGCTTATTGGGCTTCTGATGAAGTCTATAGGAGTTGCTATAGGGAAGGATTTGTTAGCAGAGTTGCTTTCAGAGATCCAGTTATACAACTAGTTTATTATTTGTTACAGGTTGATCTCTAAGATCTTTTTGTCCAACTGAAGGCATGACAGCAGGTAGGCTTGAGCTTCAGCCAGTTGTCTTATAGCCAGACACATGACAGTGAGGAAGGTGGGAAAGGTTTGAGCTCCTGGGATAAATACGTAACATTTATTTTATATATATATTTCAGTTTTGATTGTAATATGAGCCAAATAAAACTAATAGAAAGGAGGATCTTAAAAAAAAATCTCTTTCAAACTCTCTTTAATTTTTTATGCATTTTTCTATTTTGTGCCATTGTTTTTTGGAAGAAAACAGTTATAACATTTTTGTAAGGCTGAAAAAAGACATCTGCCTATACAGCTCAGCCTGTTATCCTGTAATTTGATTCAGAGGAAAGTATCAGAATAACTCCCTTGATCAACAACCCTTCTCCAGAAATCTAGCAATGATAACCTTCAATATTATTGCACTATAGAAATACATCCAGGACCCTCTTGAACTCTTTTAATGAGTTCATCATCACCACTTCCTCGGGCAAAGAGTTTCATGGTCTCATTGCTCTTACAGTAAAGAATCCCTTTCTAACCTTCTTTCCTCTAGAAGTAGATGTCCCCTTGTCATGGTCACAACCCTGGGTATAAATAGATCAGAGAGATCTCTGTACTGACCCCTGATATATTTATACATGGTTATTAGATGTCCGCTTAGTCGTCTTTTTTCTAAACTGATTAACCCTAAGTTTGGTAATCTTTCTGGGTACTGTAGTTCACCCATTCCAGTTATTACTTTAGTTGCCCTCCTTTGTACCATCTCTATCTCTGCTATATCTGTCTTGTTCACAGGAGCCCATAATTCTCCATGTTCCGTCTGACTAGTGATTTGTAAAGTGGCAGGACTATGTTCTCATATTACATGTTCATCATGTGCATCTATGTCCCTTTTGATGTACTGCATAAGCTTACTGGCCTTGGCAGCAGCTGCCTGACACTGGTTTCTATAGTTAAGTTTGCTGTTCACTAAAATTCCTAAGTCCTTTTCCATGTCAGTGTTACCCAGTGTTTCACCATTTAGTAGGTACTGGTGACTTGCATTATTCCTTCCCATATGCATAACCTTACATTTGTCAGTGTTAAACCTCATCTGCCACTTCTCTGCCCAAGCCTCCAGTCTATCCAGATCCATCTGTAGCAGTATACTGTCCTCTTCTGTGTTATTTTACACAGTTTTGTGTTATCTGCAAAAAATGTATATTTTACTGTGAAACCCCTCTACAAGATCAATAATTAATATATTGAAGAAAATAGGGCCCAGTACTGAACCCTGTGGCACCCCACTAGCTACAGTGACCCAATCTGAGTGTGTACCATTAATAACCACCATCTGTTTTCTATCACTGAGCCAGTTACTTACCCACATACTCTAATTTTCTCCCAGTCCAAGTCTCCTCATTTTATATACTAACCTTTGATTTGGTACAGTACCAAAAGCTTTGGAGAACTCAAGATACTGTATAAAGGCTCGGACGGCCCACAGGGGTACAGGTGAATACCCCGGTGGGCCCCTAGTCCTTCACCCCCTGCACAAGTGTCACATAACACAGTAGACATAATGCACTACATACATATTTTCAACGTACAGCACCTCAATCAGCCTATGTTCATATAAGAAAACACATTTTGCTTCTGTGTGAGAAGGTAATATTTGAATGTATCCATTCGGTGGGCCCAAAAATACATTTTACTGGTGGGCCCTAGGCATCCCAGTCTGATCCATTTACTCACCCCCGGTTAAGCCTAGAATTTACCTCCTTATAGAAACTGATTAACCCCTTCACCCCCAGCGCCGTACATGTACGGCGCTGGGGCGATGCGGGCACATGGCGCCCGCTCGCGGGTGCGGCGGGCGTCATGGCCGGCAAGTCTCTGCTGTTTCTAACAGCAGAGACTTGCCGCTACCTACTATATCGGCGGCGTCTTCCGGGTTGACTAGATGCCGTGATCACACGTGATCACGGCATCTAGTTGCGGCTAAACCCGGAAGCGTTCGCTTCCGGGTGGTGTACAGACACCCCGTGTGGCCAATCGGGGTGTCTGTACACCATATGAAAACTGTAATCCTCGCTGGTGAGGATTACAGTTTTCAAAGTGCAATTCTTATTCTGGCCACTAGATGGCAGGCCAGGATAAGAAATGAGCAATTCATGTCTTTCTGAGTCTATAAAACCCAGAATTGCTCATAAAGAAAAAAAAAAAAAGCCACAATATATAAGCCCATATTTGAGCTTTCTAATAGTAAAAAAAAAATTTAAAAAAAAAGTTAAAAAATATATAAAAAATAAAAAAGATGTAAAAGTTCAAATCACCCCCCTTTCCGTATAAGTAAAAAATAAATACCTAAATAACAATAAATATAGACATCATGGGTATCATCGTGACCGAAAACGCCCGTACTTTTAAAATATAAAAAAAAAAATTCCAATACAGCGAATGTGTGGCGGAAAAAAGCGTCCAAATGGCGATTTGCCGTTTTTTGTCGCTTTTTTTTTTCTAAAAAAAATTAAATAAAAAGTGATCAAAAAGTCATACACACCCCAGAATGGTATCAATAAAAACTTCAGATCGTCCCGCAAAAAATGAGCCCCCATACAGCTCTGTACACATAAATACCAAAAAGTTATAGGGGTCAAGATTTGACAAGGAAAAAAAAAAAAAAAAAAAAGGGCAACTTTCTAATTATTTTATCACTATGAAAACGCAGGAAAAACTATACATATTAGGTATTGCCGGATTCGTACTGACCAGTAGAATGAAAGTAACGGATCAGTTTTAATGCACATCGAACGCTGTAAATAAGAAACCCGTAGAACTGTAGCAGAATAGCGTTTTCTTTGCAATTTCACCCGGTTTGGAATTTTTTTCCCGCTTCCCACTACACCGTATGCAATAATAAATGGTGGCGTTGGAAAGTACAACTTGTCCCGCAAAAAACAAGCCCTCATACAGCTATGTGATCAGAAAAATAAAAGAGTTATGGCTGTTTGAAGGCAGGGAGCGCAAAACGAAAATGCAGAACCGAAAAAAGCTCCGGGGGTGAAGGGGTTAAATTAGTTTGACTGGACGATCTATCATGCTGATGCAGCATTATACTCTTATTTTCATTGAGGTAATCTAGAATAGCATATCTTAGACAACCCTCAGTCTACCCCCAACAGACGTTAGACTTACCGGCCTATAGTTTCCAGACTCTGTTTCTGACCTCTTTTTGAATATTGGCAACACATTTATTAAGCACCAATCCTGTGGAACACTGCCTATCATTATAGAATCCTTAAATATTTGTCTATATTTGTCTATTTTAATTTTTTTTAAAGATGTTGCTGTACTTCTTCCTGGTTAATGAGGCCACTGTTAATGAGGAGTTTACTTTTAATCTCTGCATTTTATCTGACAGTTCACTTTCCTCAGTGAATTCAGTGGAGAAAAACACAGTTGCTTTCTCCTCATCGCTCTCTACAACTCCCCCCCCTTGTCACTCTGTAAAGGGATGATACTTTTTGGTTTAAACTTTTTGCCATTTATATAATTGAATATTTTTGGGTTAGTTTTACTGTCTCTGGCAATGAGTGTCTCTGTCTCCATCGTGCTTGCTTTTATTTGCCTTTTACATATTCTATTTTTTTTCCTTATAGTTTTTCAATGCTTCCTCGCTACCCTCCTCTTTTAGTGATTTAAATACTTTATTTTTGTTGTTTATTGTTCCCTTTACATTTCTATTTATTCACATAGTTTCTTTCTTGTTTCTCACCTTTTTATTCCCATACGCTATGTACCCCTCACAATTACAGTTTATATATTCTCACACTATCCCTTCTCTATTATATGAACATCCATTTTTGTCTCTAAGAAATGAACCTTTCTGATTATTTTTAGACAAAAATAATCCTATATATATGGATACACACAGTGACACATATGCATACATAATAATTGAGCAATATACTTACATAGTTACCAAGACGGACTTCCTTTTGGCATAACACAGAGTATTCTGCAGCTCCTCTCCAAGAGCATCATGTGTATGCTGATAAAAAGAAAGATATACTTGTCTTATATTGTACTAAATTAACACGCTCTCTCTCTCTAGACATGCTGCAGCTGTTCAACTGATATTGAGCTACAGGTGCCTTAGTATGCTATGATGTTCTCAAGTAAGATTGTCTGCCGATGCAGTACAATAAGAAGGTTGAGAATTTCTGATGAAAATACTTGCAGGAAAGTAGTTATTGTATTACTATTCTAAGTATGAGTTTCAGCAAAATATATTAATATGTATCTGTCACAAGGGAGTTGGAACAGACTGATGATCTGCACAGCACTAGAGAAGATAATAAACTGCATGTCTTCAAGTATCTGTTGCAGAAAATCAAGGGGGAATCTAAGTAATAATGGGATTATAAGGTTCTCAGTGGTACAGAGCTTCTGTTTAGCATTGTGCGCTGATGACTATAGCTCAAAATATGGGCAGCAAAAACCTCCTATGATTGAATTGTATATTTTATAAGAAAATATTCTAAAGTGAAGGTGTCTAAAGTTGACCCTGTTTTAGTATTTCATAACATTCTAGATCATGAACAGAAAGCTATTTTAACATATGTCTAGTATTACTCCAATCACAAGTTCTGTTGCAGAGAACAGATGGAGCTGTTAATGGGGAGGGTGAGGAATTAAATTGCAGACATGTTTTCTAATCCCACACCATGTCCTAAGGAAACAGAAATGCCTGTTTGTTTACTTTAAAAGGTTTTTTTCTTCTTCCTCTGCAGATTTAATGAACAAGCTTACATAACATGATCAATTTTACCTTCACATCAGGAAAGAACAGCAAACTGGCTTAAATAAACATCATTACCAAATAAATCAAGATAAGGGATGACACCTGAAAGCAAGACATGAATAATACTGTGCAAATAGAGAAGACAGTTGTATAAAACAGTGATCAATGTACCAGCAGGCGAAAGACCAGTCCCAGTTTCTCAAATTTACAGTTTTATAATTTTGAATGAAATGTTTTATTTTTGTGTTTTCTTTTATGAAATTACATTTTCATTTCCAATTAAGCCTTTGCAGAGCTGCACTGCGCTATGAACAATATTCTATGCAGTATTGAAAACTTTAGTTTGTGCTCTCTACAACCCCATTAATTTGCTACTCCAATACCACAATATGTGCATTATACAATGTGCAAGTTATTAGAGGACAGTAGATGAGGGAACGAACTTGTCCAAGATCCAAGAAGAAGAAGGCAGATTTATGTCCAGCTCACCAGCTCATTGGGGGGAAGATCCTGAGAGAGATGATCCCCCCCATTACTTTCATTCTGATATTGCTTCAGTTTCTACTATTCTGCCTGTTTTGGGTCATCTTACTGGAAGTGCTAGGGAAAGCCTTCTCAGTTGATCACTGATATCATAGGTTACCAGCAAGGCCAGTGATTGGCTGAGAGGACCTTTCCTAGTATTTCTGCTAGGAAATTGAGGACTAGTGCAAAGTCAGAGGGATAGCAGCAAAAGATTGGTTGAGGTGAGTAAAGGTTCCTTCTCTTCTCTTTTTTTTTTTTTTTTAATTCTGCTTGGAAAAATCACTTAAATGATAATTTGCAAGTACATCGAGGGAGCACACCAAACATCAATACAAACATTTCTGCTTTGCTCCCTAAATAATTTCACTGAGCAGACTGATGTTATCATATTTTAGGTAAGGAAAGGAATTTTCTTATTTTTCCCCTATCATATGCACCAATCATCTCTTGATCCACCCTTACAAGCAGATACATACCAAAAACATGACTGGGGCAACTAGTTGTCTCAATTCTACAGGCTCCAGTACTAGGCCTGGCATCCCTTCTAGAAAGCTTTCATTGTTCAACAATTATACCAGCCAATAGATTATTTATGATTAAATGTATTTCCATACTGCATTTTAACTAATAACTTGAAGTCATCAAACTGGAGCATTTGGATTAAAGGACAGTACCTGGGGTCTCTTAACATTGAGGGATGAGGCAAGTCCTGGATAATGGTAAACTCATATTGTGATGAATGCTTTTAGCAAGGATGAAGTGATTAACAGTGGTATGCTTCTTCCAACATGTTTCTGAGGTATAGAGTCCCTCTTCCTCCCAACATATTTTGGAGGTATAACATTCTCTTTCATTCCCGATGAAAGAAGATGCTACAGTATATCTCAGAAACATGTTGGAAAGAAGCACACCACTTCTATCTATCCCTTGAGTGACATCACTTCTGGTGAACCTGTTTGATCCTTGGATTTTTCCTACCTGTGAGTTGAGCCCCCAGCCAAAGCTTACCCCTTATTTCCTGATGGTCGTCTGGGAATTGGTATTGTTTGCAACTCACTCCATCCAGATTTACTATTATCCAGTACTTGGTTCATCCTTCAATGTCAAGAGACCCCAGGTATGGTCCTTTAATCCAAATGCTCCAGTTTGATATAGATACAGTTTCAAGTTGTTAGTTAAGCATAGTGTGGAAATACATTTAATCAACAATCGACATTTACTAATTGTTTTTGATAGGGGGCTATGGGCTCCCTCACTCTGCTGCTTCCTTGTATTATTCATACTAGTTTTAGAACCAGTACATCCTACTTTTTTTTTTATCAACAATAGATTATTTAATTATGATGTGTATGCTTGTAATCAATTAGTTGAGGAGCATGACAGTTTACATTTTAGGCATCTGTGGCCCTTGGTTAATAGAGTCACAGGGGCCTGCTTTCATTGGGTACAGTCTCTGGTTTTAAAGAGTTGTAATCATGGGTTGGATTAGGGAATTGAGTCCCTGAAATTACCATTAATGGAGTTTCTACCAGATTGATGGGGAATTATTGCCTTTGCTTTGAAGGAGAATTGATGTTCATGCTTCAAGCAGTGTTGTGTCTTTCTCAGAACACTGTTTTTTTAAGTTAAGCACCTTTCCATCTATTTGATGGCAGGGACCATACGTTCTTTTGGGAGATCACAGTAGGAGCAACCTTCTGCTTTTTGTTTTCTTTGAACTACAGTACAGACCAAAAGTTTGGACACACCTTCTCATTCAAAGAGTTTTCTGTATTTTCATGACTATGAAAATTGTAGATTCACACTGAAGGCATCAAAACTATGAATTAACACATGTGGAATTATATACTTAACAAAAAAGTGTGAAACAACTGAAAATATGTCTTATATTCTAGGTTCTTCAAAGTAGCCACCTTTTGCTTTGATTACTGCTTTGCACACTCTTGGCATTCTCTTGAAGAGCTTCAAGAGGTAGTCACCTGAAATGGTTTTTTACTTCACAGGTGTGCCCTGTCAGGTTTAATAAGTGGGATTTATTGCCTTATAAATGGGGTTGGGACCATGAGTTGTGTTGGGCAGAAGTCAGGTAGATACACAGCTGATAGTCCTACTGAATAGACTGTTAGAATTTGTATTATGGCAAGAAAAAAGCAGCTAAGTAAAGAAAAACGAGTGGCCATCATTACTTTAAGAAATGAAGGTCAGTCAGTCCGAAAAATTGGGAAAACTTTGAAAGTGTCCCCAAGTGCAGTCGCAAAAAACCAACAAGCGCTACAAAGAAACTGGCTCACATGAGGACCACCCCAGGAAAGGAAGACCAAGAATCACCTCTGCTGCGGAGGATAAGTTCATCCGAGTCACCAGCCTCAGAAGTCGCAGGTTAACAGCAGCTCAGATTAGAGACCAGGTCAATGCCACACAGAGTTCTAGCAGCAGACACATCTCTACAACAACTGTCAAGAGGAGACTGTGTGCAGAAGGCCTTCATGGTAAAATAGCTGCTAGGAAACCACTGCTAAGGACAGGCAACAAGCAGAAGAGACTTGTTTGGGCTATAGAACACAAGGAATGGACATTAGACCAGTGGAAATCTGTGCTTTGGTCTGATGAGTCCAAATTTGAGATCTTTGGTTCCAACCACCGTGTCTTTGTGCGATGCAGAAAAGGTGAACGGATGGACTCTACATGCCTGGTTCCCACCGTGAAGCATGGAGGAGGAGATGTGATGGTGTGGGGGTGCTTTACTGGTGACACTGTTGGGGATTTATTCAAAATTGAAGGTATACTGAACCAGCATGGCTACCACAGCATCTTGCAGCGGCATGCTATTCCATCCGGTTGGCGTTTAGTTGGACCATCATTTATTTATCAACAGGACAATGACCCCAAACACACCTCCAGGCTGTGTAAGGGCTATTTGACCAAGAAGGAGAGTGATGGGGCGCTACGCCAGATGACCTGGCCTCTACAGTCACCAGACCTGAACCAAATCGAGATGGTTTGGGGTGAGCTGGACCGCAGAGTGAAGGCAAAAGGGCCAACAAGTGCTAAGCATCTCTGGGAACTCCTTCAAGACTGTTGGAATACCATTTTAGGTGACTACCTCTTGAAGCTCATCAAGAGAATGCCAAGAGTGTGCAAAGCAGTAAACAAAGCAAAAGGTGGCTACTTTGAAGAACCTAGAATATAAGACATATTTTCAGTTGTTTCACACTTTTTTGTTAAGTATATAATTCCACATGTGTTAATTCATAGTTTTGATGCCTTCAGTGTGAATCTACAATTTTCATAGTTCTGAAAATACAGAAAACTCTTTGAATGAGAAGGTGTGTCCAAACTTTTGGTCTGTACTGCATATGTAAAGATAGTCATGTCTGCATATGTTACTCATGTATTGAATTCATAAGTGTAAGCATATTGATGTAAGTGATAAACTGATTGAAGACATTGCACCAAGGGATATGTATAAATGTGAGCACACCCCTCACATTTCATTTTTGTAAATATTTTATTATATCTTTTCAGGGGACAACACTGAAGATATCATACTTAGTGCACAGCTTGTATAACATTTGGTGTGCCCTCAAAATAATGCAACATACAGCAATTAATGTCTAAACCACTGGCAACAAAAGTGAGTACACCCCTAAGTGAAAATAGCCAAATTGTGCCCAATTAGCCATTTTCCCTCCCCAGTGTCATGTGACTTGTTAGTGTTACAAGGTTTCAGGTGTAAATGGGGAGCAAGTGTGTTAAATTTGGTGTTATCGTTCTCACACTCTCTCATACTGGTCGCTGGAAGTTCAACATGGCACCTCATGGCAAAGAACTCTCTGAGGATTTGAAAAAAATAATTGTTGCTATACATAAAGATGGCCTCACCTATAAGAAGACTGCAAACACCCTGAACTATAGCACGGTGGCCAAGAACATACAGCACAATAAAGCCTGCAAACAGTTTGCTGAAGACAAGCAGACTACGGACATGGATTCCATGTCCTGTGGTCTAATGAAACCAAGATAAACTTATTTGGTTCAGATGGTGTCAAGCGTGTATGGCAGCAACCAGGTGAGTACAAAGAAAACTATGTCTTGACTACAGTCAAGCATGGTGGTGGGAGTGTCACGGTTTGTGGCTGCATGAGTGCTGCTCTGTGGGGAGCTACAGTTCATTGAGGGAACCATGAATGCCAACATGTACTGTGACATCTTGAAAAAGAGCATGATCCCCCCCCCCACCTTCGGAAACTGAGCCACAGGGCAGTACTCCAACATGATTAAGACCCCAAGCACACCTCTGCCTTGCTAACAAAACTAAAAATAAAAGTGCTGGACTGGCCAATCATGTCTTCAGACCTTAACCCAATTGAGCATCTGTATAGCTTCCTCAAACGAAAGGTAGAGGAGCACAAGGTCTCTAGCATCCACCAGTTGTCATTAAGGAGTGGAAGACAATTTCAGTGGCAACCTGTGAAGCCCTAGTGAACTCTCAAGAGAGTTAAGGCAGTGCTGGAAAATAATAGTGGCCACACAAAATAGTTACACTTTGGGCACAATGTGTTGCCAGTAGTTTAGACATTAATGGCTGTGTGTTGAGTTATTCAGGGCACACCAAATTTACACTGTTATACAAGCTGTACACTGACTGCTTCACATTGTATCTCCTTACCATTGCATCTCTTTACTGTTGTCCCATAAAACAAAGTATTTCCAAAAATAGGAAGGGTGTTCTCACTTTTGTGAGATACTGTAAAATATATATATATATATATATATATATATATATATATATAGTGCCTTGCGAAAGTATTTGTCCCCCTGGAACTTTTCAACCTTTTGCCACATTTCAGGCTTTGAAACAAAAATATATAACATTTTACATTTTTGGTGAAGAATCAACAACAACAACAAACTTTTTTTGTAGTAATAAAACTGAAAAGTGGGGCGTGCAAAATTATTCGGCCCATTTACTTTCAGTCCAGAAAACTCACTCCAGAAATTCATTGAGGATCTCTCAATGATCCAATGTTGTCCTAAATGACTGATGAAGATAAATAGAATCCACCTGTGTGTAATCAAGTCTCCGTATAAATGCACCTGCTCTGTGATAGTCTCAGGGCTCTGTTTAAAGCACAGAGAGCATCATGAAGACCAAGGAACACACCAGGCAGGTCCGTGATACTGTTGTGGCGAAGTGTAAAGCCGGATTTGGATACCAAAAGATTTCCCAAGCTTTAAACATCCCAAGGAGCACTGTGCAAGCGATCATATTGAAATGGAAGGAGTATCAGACCACTGCAAATCTACCAAGACCCGGCCGTCCCTCTAAACTTTCATCTCAAACAAGGAGAAGACTGATCAGAGATGCAGCCAAGAGGCCCATGATCACTCTGGATGAACTGCAGAGATCTAAAGCCGAGGTGGGAGAGTCTGTCCATAGGACAACAATCAGTCGAACACTGCACAAATCTGGCCTTTATGGAAGAGTGGCAAGAAGAAAGCCATTTTCTCAAAGATATCCATAAAAAATAATTTTGCACGTCCTACTTTTCAGTTTTATTATTACAAAGAAAGTTTAAATGATCCAATAAATTTCGTTCCACTTCACAATTGTGACCCACTTTTTGATTCTTCACAAAAAATTTAAAATGTTATATCTTTTTGTTTGAAGCCTGAAATGTGGTAAAAGGTTGAAAAGTTCCAGGGGGCCGAATACTTTCGCAAGGCACTGTATATACACATTTATTTTTATTTTTTATTTATTTGTCTGCAAAGGGTTTGGTGTAAGGTCTAATTAATTTAACTGTCATTGAATGGTCAAAGAACATCTCTGAAGCGTCCATCAATTGATCGTTGACTTCTGCATCATGCAGATAAACTACAGATGTGCAGTTAAGGGGACATTAAAGCCTTTATCTTTAAAGTGTAAGCAGTTCTGAATAGGGAAGACGCATTTAGTACGCACCTTATGAGCAAGCAGATGGTACTCAGCTGGGAGGATCATGTTTAGAGGGAACTTTGTGCCAGCAGGGAAAAACTAATCTCAGCTACACAATAGTTTGGGTTTATAGTTTGGATTATAGTAAAAACACAAAACAAATTTATTCAGTTCACATGTGAATGAACAAAGATTTGTTTAACTCTACTTTAACAATTTGTAACTTTATTTGCTAGATATTTGTGTAAATATATGTGTATATATGGGAATGGCACCACAGGTAATGTACTGTAGGTTATATCATTATAGTATTCTCCTGGGCCTATGGGGACCATATTATTCTTAAGCACAACACAACAATTGCTGTACAAACTCCATTTACAGTACATAAGCGTTTGTAAGCAGCTCCCTTATTCTGCTGACACTGCCTGTAGGGAATTAGTGAGGAATTTGATTTTCATGCAGCCCTGTAAGCTTTTCACTTATTGTTTCACAATTGTTCCTGCTTGCAAACCATTTAAATCTGAATATGATATTACACCATCGTCCATAATGTAATACTGAGAATGTTTAAGACAATTCTAAACAATAGTAACTATAGTAATACAAATGCCTGTGCAAGAATGCCCCACAAAAGCTTAAAGGGAACCTGTCATCTCCGAAACACCCTCTGAACTAGAGTAAGCGTTGTATAGTGTAAGTGATGCTGAATCCGATTATGTAAGTTTTATCTTCATACTCACTTCCATTCCAACGCTGTGCTCCCACAAACCAGCTGTAAAATGCATTGAGAGGACTCTTCTTTGAGTCCTCTCCATTATGTGAGTGAGCACTGGAGTCCAGTGAGTGCATTTTACTGCATGTTTGTGGGAGCGCAGCATCAGAATGGAAGTGAGTATGAAGATAAAACTTACATATTTGAATTCAGCATCACTTACACTATACACCGCTTACTCTAGTTTAGGAGGTGTTTCGGAGATGACAGGTTCCCTTTAATCGCTGGGTTATAGTACTGCCCATTTTAATAGCTCCAGGACTGGAATGCCTAAGCGTTAAATTGCTTGGGTTGGCAATTCCTCCTACCTGGCTAGACTTGTAAAGGGAAGCTTACTTACCTGCTTCCTGGTGTTGGCTCCCAACTTTTCATCCCAGCCTACAATGCTCTGCTGAGATTCATAGCTATACACATCCAGCTTGACATCACTTGCAGTCAATCACTAGCTGTGGCGGTGACCAGCGCCCTTTATATCGTATCAAATTGTCACATGACAAGGGGATGTAGTCTTCACTGCGGCCAGTTATTGGCTGTGGCAATATCAAACTGGATGTTTTCAATGAGGGAGCCCTGTAGGGCAGGCATCCCCACTGTGGCCCTCCAGTTGTTGTAAAACTACAACTCCCACCATGCCCTGCTGTAGGCTGATATCTGTAGGCCATCCGGGCATGCTGGGAGTTGTAGTTTTGCAACATCTGGAGGGCTGCAGTTTGGGGATGCCTGCTGTAGAGCATCGCTGGCCAGGAGGAAAAGGAGCAGGGAGCCAGATCTGGGAAGCAGGTAAGTAGGCTTCCCTTTTTAGGATTGTTAACCACTTCCACACATTCTTGCACAACCTCTTTAATTTATATTATAGTTGCCTGAAACTGGCCTTGTAAAAGACAAACATAAGGAAAATATTGTCTACCGGGGTTTAGGTGATCCATGCATGAATGGATGGAAGTTAACAGGGTTATCTGTTTTTGTGCTGGTGAGTGGATATGCTTTTTATGTGTAGTACATGATCTCCAATTTCTCCACACAAATCTTATTATAAGTCTGTATTTTCATACTCCTCTAAATGATAGATCTGTGATATGAAGAATAATGCAAATATGTAATTCTTCTTTCTTCATACCATTAACATCTATGCATATATTTTAATACTGATCCATACTTTATTCACCAACGGACATATCCCAAACTCAGCAAACCTATCACCATTACTATTGCTCAAATTTGGTTAAGAACTACAATTTTTCATGAAAGAATTCAATGTAATACATGACATATTAGCAAAATCTTGACAGGTTGCAGTTCACAACCAGTGGGTTTCCACAAACAGACACATGGGAGGAATGCAAAATTAAGGGACTTTTTGGAGTCAATTTTGCATTGACTGTAAGTTGGTAAAAGGTATGTCAAATGTATCAAATCTGCACAATGTTTTATAAATGTTTTAAAGAAAACTTTTTGTTGGTATGGTAAATCTGGAAATAAATACCATACTGGATCACACCAACTTTAAAACTAATTTTCAAAAATGTTGAGGGTGGTGTAAATCTGCAAAGTCGCAAATGTTGGTGCAAAATGCCACTTTCGCCAAAATTTGTGAGTTCTGTACACCAGAAAGCTGACATGCAAATTTGATACCGTCCCCTATAAAGCATAGGTATGTTGTAGCAAAATTTCGCTTTTTTTTTGTAAAGCTGGTCATCACACTCCACATATGTTAAGCCAAGAGCAAAGGTGAGAAAGGACACACATGTACTGTATTTGCTTATCTTTAATGATTAATGTGGGTATTCCATTTGTGACAAATCATCCCCTATCGTAACTATTAGATTAGCGGGGGACTTACTGCAGGGACCCAACTAATAATAAGAACAGGGACCTCAAAACCCTCGGGGTCTCCCTCCGGGCATGCGTACTGACACTTCATTCATCTCTATGGGAGTTCTGGAAATAGCCGAGTTCTGTACTCGGCTGTGTTCAGAACTCCCTGATGGATGAATGGAATGGCAGGGTGGCAGTGTGCATGCTGATCTGCAATTCTGTTTACAGTATTTTAGGAGGCCCAAGGATTATTGAGTCCCTATTCTCTTGAGCGGTGAGGGTCTCAGCAGTAGAGTTCCCACCGATTTGAAAATTATCCCCTATCCTGTGGATAAGGGATCATTTGTCACAACCAGAATGCCCGTAATGGCGTACAATCCAGATATTGATTTCTATATAGTTTAATTTCCTTTTTATTTTCATGAAATGTTCACATTTAACATTAATAGAAATGCAAGCATTCCCAAATAAAACATTTATCTGCATTACAAATACAGGAGATAAATGGTTTCTAAACTGTGATAAATTGCTATACTTTCTTAGAAAAACATTCTTTTTTACTTCTCTTACCTGTTTTATATAAGAAAGTTCTTTTCCAAATAGACAGTAGATTATCCACTAGCACAAAGACTCTGAGAGACCCATCATAACTGACAGTTCCAACGAGACCATGGTCCGTCCCTGGAAGCGTTTATAGTTTCATATATTCCTCATCAGCTACTGTATTTCACAGCTTCATATTTATCTGACACACAGATTTCAAGAAATAAGACATTTTCAAGCTCTGGTTTGAAAATAGAACAAACTGCAGTATATATGACCTGTAAGAGAAAAGAAAAAAATATACTGTATATTTTTATAACTATATTGAGATACATGAAATACACATGTAAGCATTTTAATGATGCTATTTCCAAGCATATTTCTCCACCTCCATAACATTTCAGCTTAAATAACCACATTATATCCCCAGTTAAAATTATTTTCAGCTGACATAATTGCTTCCTGAGAGCTTACATCAAGGACATAACTGGAATGTCCTGGGTCCTAATTCAAAATGTGTGAAAGGACCTCCATCGACTATGTGACACTTATAAACTAGTATCTTCTTATAAGTGAAATGGACCCTTAGGCACTAGGACTTGTGCGCAACAGTTCATATAGTTAACTCCATGACAGATTCCTTATATATTATTTATTATCTTTTTATTATAAATTAAAAAGGCACAAAACATCTGGCAGACAAAAAGTGCAAAATGCCTATTAAAAGGATGCAACATCATATTGTTAATACAAGAACCCCATACTACAAAATGTTTTAAAATTTCATAAATTAACATCAGTTGCAGCATTTTCATAAATTTCAGTGCAAGATGTCAATGGTCAGAGATGTAACTGACCTGCTTGACACCTAACTAAAAAACACAAAAATGTGCCCTGAATTAAAATCAGGGTAATCTATTGAGTAAGGGCCAAAAGGCACAATGTTACAGCACTAACAAAACATCTGACATAGATTAATTAATGTACAGATTGTAAAATAATGTACCCAGGAAACCGGTTATCGAAATTAAAAAATTAAACAAGTATACAAGTCATAGATTGAGGAGCCAGAAACATCCACCCATCAAAGGAAGCAACTAAAGTTCAGCAGCTCATTGAGACCCGATGGAAAAACCGTTTTTAAACGGAATATCCACCGTGCCTCCCGTTGTAAAAGCAGCCGGTCCCAATCTCCACCTCTTGTCGGGAAATTAACAACATCAATCCCTATTACTTTAATGCTAAGGGGATTACCCTGGTGACAAGTGGTGTATATGTCGAGACACAGGGGTCTCCCTTCAGTGCTCGATGTCACCCAGATGTTCCCCTATCTGGCGTCGTAATTCATGCTTGGTTTTTCCAATATATTCCATTCCACAGGGGCAAGTGATCTTATAAATAACACCCCTAGTTCTACATGTCACAAAGGTCCTAATCTCAAATGACCAGTTCAGATCGGTACTTGTGAAGGACCTCCCTGATTGGATAACTTTACAAGCAACACAGCCACTACACCTATAGCAACCTTTGGGTGCTCTTTCCAATCAAGTGCCTTTCTTAGGAGGGTGGGTGTAGTGGCTATGAACAAGTAGGTCCCTGAGAATGTTACCCTTTCTGAAAGTGACTTGAGGATAATCATGTATTGCTTCCTTAATATCATGAGCAAAATAGTCCAGTGTTTGTGTAACACCTTCCTGGCCTGACTAGTAGCATCACTGAAGGTAGTAATTAGCATAATTTTAGGGTCACCCTCTATTTTGGATTTCGGTACCAACAGTTCAGTGCGGTTTTTAGTGATAACATTCTGAAAAGCTGTTCATAAAGTAAAATCAGGATATCCCCTAGAGAGGAATCTTTCTCTAAGGTCATGTGTCTGTAAAAGTAATTCTCTTTTGTTAGAACAATTCCGACGCAGATGTAAAAACTGGCCACGTGGAATTCCCTTTTTCAAAGCAAAGGGATGACTGCTGGTCCAATGTAGCACCGAATTCGTAGAAGTCAGTTTACGATTGATGGTCGTAGACAACTCTCCATTAGTTTGACAAGCTACACTGATATCCAAAAATGGGAGAGTATTAAGGTCTGACTCATATGTCAATCTCAAGCCCACAGAATTGGAATTGAGATTCTCGACAAAGGCAGCAAATGTTGATTGGGTATCGTTCCAGATGACAAAAATGTCATCTATGTACCGGACCCAGTTTGAAATGCGCCCGGTACATGACGACAACCCTTCTCCAAAAACACTGGTCGACTCCCACCAACCCAGGAGCAAATTTGCATAAGATGGCGAACAAGAACAGCCCATGGCTGTGCCCCTGAGCTGGTGGTAAAGCCGACCATTGAAAACAAAAATGTTATGGGTCAAAAGGAACTCCAACACTTGCAAAACAAAAAAATTATGCTCCCTGAATTGTTGACCTCTCATACTGAGAAAAATGTTCAACTGTTTTTAGGCCCTGTTCATGAGGGATTGAAGAGTACAGAGACTCTACATCAATACTCCCCAAAACTAAACAAAATCACACAAAATCTTTCTGATAAATTTACAACTTCTGGGCCTGTGGGTCCCTCGTGCGTGAGCGATTTCTCAGGGGATATGTTGGTCCTTGTTCTAAAAAATGGCTAGAAGATTGACCTTTTCCTCTACTACCTCTGCCTCTACCCCTACGTTTGGTGTAACCAGTCCTGTTTTGAGGGGGTCCTGTGGATTGTTCCCTCTCACTATCCGAGGCGTTGGTCTCGGTTGCTGTAAGATCCGACTCTAGCTCCTTGGTCTGAGGTTTATCCCTCAGTAAGCTTTGTTATCCCAAAATTCACCCAGATCGTGGTTAAATTGTCTGTGTTTCCTCTCACGTAAATAATATTGGAATTTTTCAACTGCAGTTTGTAACTGTTTCTCCTTGTTGGAAAATTCAGGCTCCTTTGAGAAGGTTTTTATTACTTCTATCTGCGCCTTGAGTTTACCATCAAGGCTTTCAAGGTTAATCCTCTCTTCCTCAAGGAGTAGTTTCATAAATTGAAGGGAACTTGCAGTAGCTAGTTGTTCCCACCGACTCACGAAACCAGAGCTTCGTTGCCTGCTGGCAGGGGTTAAGGAAATACGAAGTCCTCGAGGGACAATACCGTGCTTAATATAATTGTCAAGGCTTTGTACCTCCCACCAGCAGACAAGATCTTCCTTGTATAACTTGTTAAGTTCCTTGAAAGCAATTTTGAACGAGGGAGTCAATCTTTTCTGGACATATATTTTATCAGAAAAAACTTCCTTTGCCTCGTTAAGTCAAGCTTCAGTATTGAGATCTCCCGCCAGAAAGGCTGTATAGGCTGTAAACGCTAAAGTGAACAACAAAACATAACCAAGTAGTGTGTACCAATCTATAAAATTTACCTTTTATTTATATAATTATTAAAAGAGCAAAATAAACCCCAATGTTCATATACATAAATAGACGATCAGGATGCTCGGCCGCATCCAAACAATTATGTAACCACACAGTATCAAATTGTCCCAACACTGGACATCAAATGTTGAGACAAATAACAGTGGATTAAAACACACCAAAACTACTATGGTCAGCAGTAGGATCATACACAGAATGCTGGGGTTAAACAGACCACATTATTTAGTCTAAATGAGAGGCTGCGAGAGGCTGCGGTTTGTGCACAAGACACGCAGACCCCCTCTATTACACAGGCCTATACCCCCAAGAAAAACAATCTAGTTAAATGCCCTGCAAATACAGTATGCCACATGCCTATTCCCGACATGCATGTTTCACTTTACAAACATTAAAGCTCATCAGGGGGACAACAAGCAATGCAGTCAACAAAGTGCAACAAACCCGGAGGACGAGGGCAAAAAAAAAAACAACGCTAAATGACCACAGCGTGGAATTAAACAAACAAACAGGAGGTGAAGAGCTGATGACACCTCACACTCACCAATACCAACCAGTGTAGATGAATCCTGGCAGTCAAACTATGTCCTCGATCTATGGAAGAGCGCACCTATTTAAGCTCTGACCTCCTCCAGAGCGAGGCTTGGAACGCAGGAAGTGATTAGAGATTCTAAACACCACTTCCGGCGTGCCAGATCACATCCTGCCGATGATGCGATCATGTGACTCTGTTGCCAGGCAACAATGACTCAATCCTTGCACAGAGCTCACATTTTTTTTTTATTTTTTTAATTTTTTTTTTATAAACAGTATCAAAATTTAAAGAGGTATTTATACAGAAGACCGATGCATGGTCCGATTAATGGCGAGAGTACATAGGATATACTCAATACGTTGGCAGTTAAACAGTAGATTTTTTTGGAAGAGAAAAAAAAAAAAAAAACTCATATCCCTGGGCTGAGTTTACTCTTAGGGTAAATTAGGGACAATTTCCCTTCTCCCCCCATAACTGCCCTATTTCCATTGTAATTGATGATTTGATTATCTTCAGCTTCAATGTGACGTTTTCCATGTGCAATGATTATTGTCCCCAGGATCCTGGTTGTATGATGTTTTTGTTTTTTTTTCTCTTCCAAAAAATGTACTATTTAACTGCCAACGTATTGAGTATATCCTATGTACTCTCGCCATTAATCGGACCATGCATCGGTCTTCTGTATAAATACCTCTTTAAATTTTGATACTGTTTATCTTTGCAGTTTAAAAAAAAATGTGAGCTATGTGCAAGGATTGAGTCATTGTTGCCTAGCAACAGAGTCACATGATCGCATCATCGGCAGGATATGATCTGGCACGCAGGAAGTGGTTTTTAGAATCTCATCACTTCCTGTGTTCCAAGCCTTGCTCTGGAGGAGGTCAGAGCTTAAATAGGTGCGCGCTCTTCCATAGATCGAGGACACAGTTTGACTGCCAGGATTCATCTACATTGGTCGGTATTGGTGAGTGTGAGGTGTCATCATCTCTTCACCTCCTGTTTGTTTGTTTAATTCCACTATGTGGTCATTTAGCGTTTTTTTTTTTTTTTGCCCTCGTCCTCCGGGTTTGTATTTACTGCATTAATAGGTGCGCTTTTGCACTTTGTTGACTGCATTGCTTGTTGTCCCCTGATGAGCTTTAATGTTTGTAAAGTGAAACATGCATGTTCGGGAATAGGCATGTGGCATACTGTATTTGCAGGGCATTGATTATCTTTAACTAGGTTGTTTTTCCTGGGGGTATAGGCCTGTGTAATAGAGGGGGGTCTGCGTTTCTTGTGCACAAACCGCAGCCTCTCGCAGCCTCTCATTTAGACTAAATAATGTGGTCTGTTTAACCCCAGCATTCTGTGTATGATCCTACTACCGACCATACTAGTTTTGGTGTGTTTTAATCCACTGTTATTTGTCTCAACATTTGATGTCCAGTGTTGGGACAATTTGATACTGTGTGGTTACATAATTGTTTGGATGCGGCCGAGCATCCTGTTTGTCTATTTATGTATATGAACATTGGGGTTTATTTTCCTCTTTTAATAATTATATAAAATAAATTTTATAGATTGGTACACACTACTTGGTTATGTTTCAGAGATGTAGCTAGGATAAAGAGGTGACGTCACATGCATTGCAACTCAGCTGTACTGTGAATGGTAAAGCTATGGAGAGGCCATGGTACTATTGTCATCGGTGCAGGTGCCAGAGGTCAGACCTCCACTGATCACACACTGATGGCAGGTCCTAGTTCAGTTGTTCCTATACTTTATATAGTGTGTGGAACAACTATCCAAATGTTTCCAAACTACTAGCTAACCCGTACCAAATGACAGGTTCAAAAAAAAGATAGACAATAACATAAAAATATGTAGCATCTCAACAAATATCTATCATGCACTAGAAACCAAAAACATAATAAATATTAAGATATAATTTATGAAATTATCCATAACAGACTTTTGGACCTAAAAAGAGAATTGTCGACATTAATGTCAAACATGTAGGTGTGTATAGGGCAGATCTCTTCTGGGAGAAAGCCCATTTTGAGATTTTCTAAGGGGTCTATGGTTTGTTTCCATGCTCCTCCAATCTTTGCATTTCTGTTTGTCACGTGTTTATTCTGTTCTATGAGACATGTACATAAACAACATTTCCATTGATTTCAGTTTGATTTTTCTGTTCTGAAACACAAATGGTTGCCTTTGTTTACCCCTGTTTTTTCAGGTTAGTATTGATTTTGGTTTGCAAAATAACAGTTCAATTAATGTACTTGGATGCAAACAAAACCTCTAGGATATCAATTTTAGATTTAGACCATATGTGCCTGGCCATTTTATGGCGTTGTACAGCCTCAGTTGTATGCAACCAATACAGTACCCATAGACTTCTTTGGGTCCTTCAGATGCTGCAGATTTCATATTGAAGTATTGAGTTCCATAGTGATAGTGGCATGCTGTATTCATTTGTAATACATTTTTAATACATAATACAAAGATTTTCTCTGTACCAATTATCTGACATCGAGTGCTCAAGAAAATGTCACATGGTGGCACATAGAGCCTGTTAGGCCACTGAGGCACAAATAAAATAAATAAGTGACTCTGCCACTTGGCAGAGTCACTGGGGATCACTGGACCCAAACTCTGGGCAGCCGGACAATGACAATCGCTCCCAAAGGGCGAAATGATATAGGAGGCAAGATAACGAATGGTAAGGTAAACACTTACACAAACACGTACTGCGCAGAAAGCGCTTGAGACTGGAGCCAGAGCTTTGGCTTCACAGACCTCCAGACAAGCAACGCCCACCGTGTACCCTTGCTCCAGGAGAGGGCTACGGCACGGCTGCAAGCGGGGCTTACAAACAGTCTGAGTGAATAAATAGTAAGGTAAACACTTACACAACACGTACTGCGCAAAAGCGCTTGAGACTGCAGCCAGAGCTTTGGCTTCACAGACCTCCAGACGAGCGACGACCACCGTGTACCCGTGCTCCAGGAGGGGGCTACGGCACGGCCGCAAGCGTGGCTTTCAAACAGTCTGAGTGATACACACACACAAAGACAGACAGAAAAGCAGACACGTGAAACCACGCACCAATGCAAGGAAGCACACAAACGCTCAGTAACATTCAGTGTCAATAGCAATGGACCGGACCGTATAGCAGTCGCACATGAACAACAAGGCACCGGCCATGCCCAGCAGAAGCTCAGGTTTAAATAGTAGTGAGCTAATTGGCAGAGGCGTGGTTACTGACACACTTCCTGTGAACGCCTGGCGGAAGTGATCTCACCAGAGGTCTCAAGGGCAGGGCGTGGTGCCTGACATACTTCCTGTGAACGCCTGGCAGAAGTGACATCAAGAAGCTGGCACATGACCACTTCCTGTGCCAGACCTTGTTCACTGCAGTAAGACTGTGGGCGCAAGGATATTGCACTGAGATTTGCCCGTGCCCCTTCAGCAACACCCACAGCCCGCGTGCATCGACGTCGATGCACGCGCCTTACAGAGCCCCCCCGAGGGCCCCCCCTCCTCCTCCAAAAGGCCGCAATAACGTTCTTCAGGCCCAAACCCAACCCAGTCCACTAAGTAGGACGTGGTACCTCATATGGTCCTACATAACAATAGAAAATTCGGACCAGCGATAAATATATATATATTTTCATAAGTGCATATCCATAAAGCAAAATTATAGAAATACAAAGATATATGGATATATAGTTGCACAACATGTAATAAGCAATAAGAGTAAAAGTAAATCTGAAAAAAATATATATATATTTATCGCTGGTCCGAATTTTCTATTGTTATATATAATGGGCCCCGCAAACCCTTTTGGACCTAGCGACGCCCATTCACCCAGGACTTCCTGATAGGATTCCTATTTAGCTGGTTCCACACGCCCTGAATAATGGAGACTTGGATTTAGTCTGAACAGAGGCATAGATGAGTGTAGGGACCCACTCCACAGGAAGTTACCGTGAAGTTTGGTGAGTGGGCATAATCACGCATTTGCAAATATGTGTAACTAAGGACTTCCTTTTTTATCTTTAGTCGGCATAGCGCCACATATATCCAGATTTACTTTTACTCCTATTGCTTATTACATGTTGTGCAACTATATATCCATATATCTTTGTATTTCTATAATTTTGCTTTATGGATATGCACTTATGAAAATATATATATATTTATCGCTGGTCCGAATTTTCTATTGTTATATATAATGGGCCCCGCAAACCCTTTTGGACCTAGCGACGCCCATTCACCCAGGACTTCCTGATAGGATTCCTATTTAGCTGGTTCCACACGCCCTGAATAATGGAGACTTGGATTTAGTCTGAACAGAGGCATAGATGAGTGTAGGGACCCACTCCACAGGAAGTTACCGTGAAGTTTGGTGAGTGGGCATAATCACGCATTTGCAAATATGTGTAACTAAGGACTTCCTTTTTTATCTTTAGTCGGCATAGCGCCACATATATCCAGATTTACTTTTACTCCTATTGCTTATTACATGTTGTGCAACTATATATCCATATATCTTTGTATTTCTATAATTTTGCTTTATGGATATGCACTTATGAAAATATATATATATTTATCGCTGGTCCGAATTTTCTATTGTTATATATAATGGGCCCCGCAAACCCTTTTGGACCTAGCGACGCCCATTCACCCAGGACTTCCTGATAGGATTCCTATTTAGCTGGTTCCACACGCCCTGAATAATGGAGACTTGGATTTAGTCTGAACAGAGGCATAGATGAGTGTAGGGACCCACTCCACAGGAAGTTACCGTGAAGTTTGGTGAGTGGGCATAATCACGCATTTGCAAATATGTGTAACTAAGGACTTCCTTTTTTATCTTTAGTCGGCATAGCGCCACATATATCCAGATTTACTTTTACTCCTATTGCTTATTACATGTTGTGCAACTATATATCCATATATCTTTGTATTCATATGGTCCTAGAGTCAATAATCTCCCATACCTCATACTCAGCCTCAACAGCTTCAGTCTCCTCTTGTACCGGAGGAGAGAATCTATTGAATCGTACCGGTTTTAGAAGCAACACATGGAAAGAATTCACGATTCTCCAGGACCGAGGCAACTTAACACGATAAGTGACAGGGTTGATTCGACGCAGGACCCGAAAAGGACCGAGGTAGCGAGGTGCGAACTTCAGGGAGGCCACACGAAGCCGGATAAATCTAGAAGACAACCAAACCAGATCTCCAGGCTCAAACTCAGGACCACTAGAAAGTCTACGGTCAGCTTGCTGTTTCATCTTAGCTTTAGCAGCTGTCAAAGATGACTGAGTTTGTTGCCATACCTCTTGTAGATGAGAGGCGAGGTCCGCTACGGCGGGCACCTCCGCTGTGACGGCCATTTGTAAAGGAAGGCGAGGATGTTGCCCATTCTGAACAAAAAAGGGGGTCTTACCAGTCGCATCGGAAACAGAGTTATTAGCGGCAAACTCTGCCCATGCCACTAGTTCAGACCAATTGTCATGTCTTGCCGAAACGAAATGACGAAGATAGATCTGAAGAGACTGATTTACTCTTTCCGCCAAGCCATTGGTCAGGGGGTGAAAGGCCGAAGAGAGATCTACTTCAACTCCCAGCAAATGACAGAATTCCCTCCAGAACCTGGCAGCGAACTGAGGACCTCTGTCCGATACAATCCTTCGAGGCAGACCATGCAGACGAAAAACATGGCGAAAAAACAGTTCCTCCAGACGAGGGGCACCTCCGGTAGGGCGACAAAATGGCACGCATGAGAAAACAGATCTGTCACTACCCAGATCACAGTATTTCCTTCAGAAAGGGGAAGCCACCGTCAGGAAGTCCATAGCTATGTCCTGCCAAGGACTCTCTGGGACTTGCAAAGGCATTAATAACCCTGATGGATTCTGACTGGATGGTTTGTTACGGGCACATGTGATACACCCCTGAGTGAATGCATGTACATCTCGACCGAGACCCGGCTCCCAGTAGTATCGTGAAATGAGTTCCACTGTTCTTTTGGGACCTTGATGCCCGGCCAACCGAGAAGTATGCCCCCAGGAGAGAATCTCCTGTCTGCGAGAATCCGGCACATAAGTCTTGCCAGGAGGCAACTGACGCAGATCAATTGGGTTTAGAGGCAACAACTTCTCAGGTGGAATCATAGCACGTAATTCTGGTTCCGTTCCGTGGGCATCCAAAGAGCGGGACAAGGCGTCCGCCCTTACATTCTTGTCCCCGTTAACAAAGTGTAGAACAAAATTGAAATGGGAAAAGAAGAGTGCCCATCTCGCCTGCCTAGAATTTAGCCTTTGCGCAGATTGTAAATATAACAGATTCTTATGATCAGTGAAAATCTGGACTGGGAATAGGGCCCCTTCAAGAAGATGTCTCCACTCTTCTAGGGCCAGTTTAATCGCTAATAGCTCACGATCCCCAATACTATAATTTCGCTCTGCAGGATTGAAAGCTTTGGAAAAGAATCCGCAAGACAATTTTGTCCCCTTGCCATCTTTCTGGTACAGAAAGGCTCCAGCCCCCACAGAAGATGCGTCTACCTCTACAAAGAAGGGACGCTGGGGATCGGGGCGGTGAATCACCGTTGCAGATGAGAAAGCCTCTTTAAGGGCAGTGAAAGCGCGCTCCACCTCCGGCGTCCATTTCCGGGGGTTAGCGCTCTTTCGTGTCAGGGCCGTGAGAGGGGACACTAAAGACGAGAAATGAGGTATAAAACGTCTGTAGTAGTTAGCGAAACCAAGAAACCTCTGCACCGCCTTCAAAGACTGTGGCTTTGGCCAAGACATAATGGATCTGAACTTGTCTGGATCCATCTGGAGTCCCTGTCCAGATACAATGTATCCGAGGAATGGTAACTGAGTTTTTTCGAATTCACATTTCTCAAGTTTTGCATAGAGATGGTTACTTCGGAGACAACGCAATACCTTTACCATGCGTCTATGAGAAGACAAATCAGCAGAAAATATAAGGATGTCATCCAGATACACTACCACGGCAGTGGTCAAGAGATCTCTAAAGATGTCATTGAGGAAGTCTTGAAACACTGCTGGAGCGTTACAAAGTCTGAATGGCATTACCAAATATTCGTAATGACCGTCTCTGGTGTTGAATGCGGTCTTCCACTCATCTCCTCTCCGAATTCGGATCAAGTTGTATGCTCCACGCAGGTCTAATTTAGTGAAGACCGTAGCACCTTGAAAGCGATCGAACAATTCGGAGATGAGTGGAAGAGGGTACCTGTTTTTAACATTCTATGTATGGACGTAAAGTCCCGTTCTTTTTGACCACAAAAAAGAAGCCTGCCCCTGCGGGAGAATTAGATTTACGGATGAATCCCTTCTCAAGGTTCTCCTTGATATAAGCTGACATGGCCTCAGTTTCGGGTAACGAAAGAGGGTACACTCTACCACGGGGGGGTGTAGCCCCCGGAATCAGCTCAATGGGGCAGTCATATGAGCGATGTTCAGGTAAAGTGTCCGCTCCTTTCTTACTAAAGTCGTCGGCGAATGCAGCATACTGTTTGGAGGAGAGTGAATGCTGAGTTACATCCAAAGAACACCACACCTACTGTGAAGCATGGGGGTGGCAACATCATGCTATGGGGCTGTTTTTCTGCAAAGGGACCAGGAGGACTGATCCGTGTACATGAAAGAATGAATGGGGCCAAGTATTGTAAGATTTTGAGTGCAAACCTCCTTCCATCAGGAAGGGCATTGAAGATGAAACGTGGCTGGGTCTTTCAGCATGACAATGATCCCAAGCACACCGCAAGGGCAACAAAGGAGTGGCTTCGTAAGAAGCATTTCAAGGTCCTGGAATGGCAGTCTCCAGATCTCAACCCCATAGAAAACCTTTGGAGGGAGTTGCTCTAGAGGAGATCTGCATGGAGGAATGGGCCAACATCCCAGCAACAGTGTGTGCCAACCTTGTGAAGACTTACAGAAAACGTTTGACCTCTGTCATTGCCAACAAAGGATATATAACAAAGTATTGACATGAACTCTTGTTATTGACCAAATACTTATTTTCCACTAGAGATGAGCGAATCATTCAAAAATTATTTGCCGAACATTCGCAGAACTTTTCCTAAAATTCGTATATTCAACGAATAGATTTGTTGTATTTGCGTACAAAATATACGTTATTATGTGCTATTAGTGAACATTCGCTCACTAATAACGAACGTTCATTTACAAAATGTACGCAACTTCTTAGAAGACGTACGCATGAGCGTACAAATAGCTTACGAATCTCAGCGTACTATTGTCTAAGCTATTACGTAATACGCAGGCACATACGAGGAGAGGAGAGGCCGCGGCGTGCACTCCTCAGAGGCAGAGCGAATATTCGAGACATACATATGGTAAAGTGCAAATACATTATTATAGGTATAATATAAAAATTTTAAATATCACCTACCTAGTATGCTCACAGACACGTTTAAGTCTCTTTTCTTCTGACGCTTGTCATAGAACTGGAGCAGAGTCCCAAACTCAGTCGCAATTTGTAATCCACATAGGTAAAATTGTAATCCAAATGGGTAAAAAAAAGGCAGCAAAGGTTCCTTAAAAAAACCCTCTTTCAAGGGGCTCCCCAAATAACCTGAAAAGGGGGAAAAAGGGATGAGGCGCACGAATGCTCAACTTATTTCCTGAGTTGCCTCGTCATCCTCCCGCACTGGAGAAAGGGGCGGAACTACCAGGGAGGAGTCTGCGTCGCTGAATTGAATTCGTACGCAACAGCGTATAGAGTAACTACCAGGGAAAAGTCTGCATCGCTGAATTGAATTCGTACGCGACAGTGTATAGAGTAACTAAATATAAAAATATTCTTTAAAAATCAGACAATGTGATTTTCTGGATTTGTTTTCTCATTTTGTCTCTCATAGTTGAGGTCTACCTCTCGCATCTTTTAAGTGGGAGAACTTGCACAATTGGTGGCTGACTAAATACTTTTTTCCCCCACTGTATGCATAATACAGATATCTCAGGAGTTTATGCTTCTTTATCAAGCTAAAATAATTATTAAATGTAGACAACTCCTTTACACGTGGATTGTTTTAGATTTAAGCCTTTTCATAGCATTGCATCTTCATAAACATGCCAATAATATGTGACATTACTTTTAGTATTTGTTCATTATTTAGCTTGTCTTGAAATATACGATAATTCTTGACCTGAACAATAGGTTAAAGTTCCTCAGTGGCTGTTTATTTGCTATATTTGTTAAGGCATATGGAGTTTTGGCTGCATGGGAATATTTTTGTGATTTGCAACTGCAAGAAATTCCCTCATGCATTACGAACCAAGTTTGGAATTAATTTACAACTCTACCTCGAGTGATAACGCAATTTTAGAATTAAATATCTCACATTAAAAGCTGTAATGTTCTAATTTATGTGTTGCTAGCTTATTACAAGATCATTATTTAAAAAAACTGATGTTGTAGAGAAAAATAATTCAAATAAATATCTAGCCCACTGGCCACATTTTTAAGGATGGTGACAGTGGAAATTTTGGACTCCTGTGTGTAGTTTGCAAAATATTTGAAATCCAAATGTTAACAGTGCCACAAATTTATAAGACTGCAGTCAACTACCAAATTTTACAGAAGACAGAATACATAACACGGGTGCAGACTCATTCTATAAAATATGGCAGTGACTGTCTTATATGTAGCGTAGAAAGTAGCTAGTTTTTATTGTTACATTTATTATGCTACGGATTGTAAGCATGCATCTTACTAATATTGTGTAAAAAGGCCAATTTCAGCCATTTTTTACAGTAATCAGGTATGCACACAATGTGGAATGCATATGAATAGTATTTCTTAGAATTTAGAATTTATGAAATGCTACCATTTTTATCTTTTTTTTATCATTTTTGTCTGAGAGCAGCACTTATACAAGCAGATAAACAACACAAGTTTGTGAGCATTTGCATGTTTGATTGCAAATGTGTGTTTGTATTAAGTGTGGGACTTAAAATTAAGTAAATGTAAGATTCAGGAACTTTAGAAGGGGACTACAGTAAGGGCTGTTTCACGCCTGGAAGTGGGGAAGGGGGGCAGCAGCAGCGACAATAGTGACTCCATAACAAAGTGGGTTTGGGGGCCAACAGCAGTGGCAATAACAGGGACAATAGTGGCCCCATAACTAAGTGGTGATTGGGGCCAACAGCAGTGGCAGGAACAGGGACATTAGTGGTCCCATGACACAGTGGGGAGAGAGGGCAGCAGTGGCATGCAGCACAAAATAGTGGAAGGTCACAGTAGTAGCAGAGCCCAACAACAGAAGTGTGATAAAAAGGCCAGTGGCATGCATATCCTTTAAAAAATTTAACATATACATATCAGTAGGTCAAGAAGTCCCATTGTAGGAATGGCAGTAGAGGCAGCAGTCGGATGGCAGCATCAGAGTGGTGACAGCAGCACGTGGCCAGAAATAAAGGCACATTTTACAGAATATTCAATTATAGTATGATCATTACTGGCAGAATAATCTATTCTGTTGCATTAGGCACCAGTGTCTGGAAAACCTGGTTGATCCATGCCTAATTAATCTTTATGAAGGTTAGTCTCTCAACATTTTGTTAAGAAAGGCGAGTTCTCTTAGGGATAACTATGCACTTTGCCTTACTAAACACCCTCTCTGATGCCACACTATTGGTTGTGCAGGAAAGCAGGCCCATGGCAAACTCGGTCAATTGTGGCCATACTTCAAGTTTGAATGCTCAGTAGTCTAGGGGATCTTGGATCATGGGTAGAGATGAGCCCCCCTCCTGCCCCCCCAGTCATGGCAATGGAGCGTCAGCGCAGAGGGTCTCACAGTGAGATCTTCTTGAAGACAGCCGATGGCATTCATAGGCAGTGACACAACTGACTACACAGTATGTCTCTATAGTAGTCCATTTTTGCATCTCTCTCAGAAGGTCTAAAAAATGCAATATGGATAGCCAGTAGTCATCCCATGGCTGAATCCTGACAATTCAGGTGTTACAACCCAAACATGACAGCATACATATGGCCATTTGCACAAGGGACTCGGAGGACCTCCCTGACTCCATCTCCACATACTGCCACGGTCTGTTGGGGTCATCTGCATCTACGTTTGTTGCCCTCCAGCTCCTCCTGCTCCTCTCTTGTGGCTTGGGCAGATAAACCACCTAGTTGTGTGTAATATTCCTGGGCATTTGTGTCCTCTTCCTCATCCTCTGCCAGTTCATCCTCCTCAGGGCTCAGGATGTCGTGAGATGTATGTGAGCGCCACGTCTTCTGCCTCTTCGCTAATCAGATTTCTCAGCAACACTTTCAGGACGTGAAGGAGTGGAATGAAACCTTTCATCCCATAGTTCTGCCGACTGACCGATAAAAAGGCCTTCTCAAAGGTCCTGAGAAATGAGCATGTGTCACGCGTGAGCTACTACTTATTAATATGGAAGTTACACCAGGGAGTAGACCTGGTCATCTGCAACATTAAGAACTTGTTTACCACCCTCCTTTGCTTGTACTGGTGGTTTAACATATGGAGCATGGAGTTCCAATGGATGGAAACGTTGTATGTCAGGCGAAGTTGGGAAGAGCATTTTGCCTTTGCAATTTAAGAAGGGTGTATCTTGCATGATAAGAGTGGCTGAAGTGCATGCACCATTTCCTGGACATTTTTAACAGCTCTTGCAGTTCACTGGAAGACTTTAGGAACCAGGTGACAACAAAAATGAAGATGTAAACCATGCAGGGCACATGGTTTAGCCTTCCCTGGTGCAGTGCAGACAAAATGTTCTTCCCGGTATCAGTTACCATGGTTCCTATCTCCAGTTGATGAGACAGCTAGTATTCAGTTTCTTTATTGATAACAGTTCCTCCCTGGTGTGACTTCATTTGCCCATGCTGACGAGGTGCAAAAAAGCCTTTTCATAGGTGATATGCTGGAGAACCACTGTGAACTGTGCCTACAGTGGAGGGTCAGGACAAGGTGGAGGTTGAGCAGGCAGAGGAGGATAATGGCACAGAAATCCTATGATTACAACATGGAGGCGGCATTGCAATCACTTGGCCAAGTTGCTGGTGTGCCTGGCCCCAAACACCATTTAGTAAGTGGGCTGTGAATGATATATATTGTCCTTGACCATAGTTACAACTTCATATGTCAGGCACTGAGAGGCCAACGGACTGGCCCACATTCTGCTCAATGTACATGTGCAGTGCTGGTACAGCTCTTTGGAAAAAGTAATGTTGGCTTGGGAGTTTTCACCTTGGGTGGCACAAGCCATCAGTTCTCTGAAGTGTGTAGTGTTAACTATATGGAAAGGGAGGGACTGTAGTACCAGCAACTTGGCCAGGTGCACTTTCAGCTTCTACATTGCATGCGAACATGCGTACTGTTGTCTTTTTGCAATCACCTCGGTAATCGATTGCTGTTGAAACAAGTGACAAGGATTTAGGAGGAGGAGTATCAGGAGCAATAGACATAATTGAAGTCGATGGGAAGGAACAACAGCTTCCTTCTGCTGTTTTTGTTGAACCAGGACAGCTGGAGAGATGCAACGTTTTCTGCCTCAGGCTGTAAAGCTATATGAGTGGCAAGGTTTTTCCCATGCCACTTTACGGTGACACTCCATGTGTTGACGCAGGGCCATCATACTAACATTGGCCACACATTACCTTCTGCCCACTCATCTTGCCTATTACCACACTAACGCCCCCCAGCGACACTGGCGAGTTTGGTATTTTCCCTTCACCACTGTGTGATGCCTGCCTGTTGCTGCTTTTATGTTCCCATGCACTGCTAGTGTGTTTCTCACATGTAGTCTCCCGATTAGCAATGTACTCCTCCCACGTTTGGCTGCAGATCTCCCACTGCTTCCACCCTGCTGTCTCATGGGCATGTTGCCACCCTCATCACCTGATGATGATGATGATGCACCCTCTTAACCCGGTTCCCACGTGCAATTTGCTACATCATCATCTACATCTGTTTTGTTGTCACTTATGTCACCCTCACCTGTCTCTTGTGCACATGTGCTCCCACCTGACTGTATCATCAGTAGTTGCATGCCTAGAAAAGTCTGCACCGGACCTCTCCTCCAAGTCTGTGCTGGCCTATAACTGCCTGTAGCTGCTGACTGTCCTTGCTGAAAAGCATAGCAGAACCGGCAGGATACATTACATGATTAGCAGAAAGAGCAGCAAAAGCAAGAGTCAGTTTAAAGACAGCTCAGGTTACAGAGGTAGCTCCTAGGCCATACCAACTAAGCATGGTGTCAGTGGAACCCACCAATTCCTGGCTGTGTATACCTGTTGTCACTTGAGATGATAATGAAGAGTGAGTCAACCATTCCAGTACAGCTGGATTGTTGATCAAAACACGACCGCTGAATGACAGTGGCACCTCTGGCCTGTTGCTGCGGCTGCTACCACCCCACCTTCTTCTGCTGCTACTTGTGCCGGCTACAGCAACATTTTTGCAGCTGCCCATGCCTGAAGGGCCCAGACAACGTGTGTTGGCCATAATGTACAGTAACTGTATCAGTAATGTAACAAATATACTATGAATGTCGCAGCAGTTGAACAAGATGCATGTGGCAATGTATTAAACTGCCATTTAATACTGAGGTGCAGCGGGGCACATTTATTAATACCGGCATTTTAGACGCTGGTCTTAATAGTCCCTGTGCTGGTGGTGGACCGCTGAAGTTATGTAGAGGAGCCGACCTCTACATAACATTGGCGTATCCACTGCCAATTCTAAATGTAAGACAGCTTCCGTGCTGTCTTACATTTAGATAATTTTCTACGTCTAAATCAGCAGTTGAACAAGATGCACGTGGTGATATACAGTATTAGTCTGCACTTTAATACTGAGGCATAGTAAGTCTATCTATAAAGTAATGGATTAACTATGAATGTGGCAGCAGTTGAACAAGATGCACATGTCGGGTATATTAGACCACCCTTTAATACTGAGGCGTGTTTTTTTTTTTTTTTTTTTTTTAAACTTCTTCTGGATTAACTTGCAGGATACTGAACTGGATGGATGTCTTTTTTCGGCCTAATAAACCATGCTACTATGTTATGTTTTTAATATGTTTAAAGGCATATCTTTGTAGGGATATGCTAATGATTTTATTAAATGGAATTGAGTGCTAAAAATCAGCAGAATAAACAGCAGCATAATGGATGAAATAATAATAATAATAATAATAATAATAATAATAATAATGATAATAATAATTTCAATTTTCAATATAAACTCTTAATTTCAGCAAAACACACACCATTTGATTTTGCTGTTACCCTTTTCTGTCAGATACTCTGTGGATACTTTTGAATAATCTTGTGACGTACCCAAAATTTTATTTATTGATACAATTTTGTCTGCTTTTAAACAAACATTTGGCCTACATTGAGACCACATGGGGCAGCCAAAAACAGCAGTGAATGGTGCCACCGCAGTTTGCGGCAACTTTATAATTTGTTGTACAAAAATAAGTAGCATATGCTTAACCACTTCCCGTCTGCCCATAGGACATAAACGTCCGGGAAGTGGTTACTAATCTTTGAATGGACGTTTTTGAACGTCCATTCAGAGATAGCAGCTGCACGCTAATCAGTCAGTGACAGCAGGGTACCCCATAGAGAAGGTAGGGACCGTTCCCAGGAGCCCCTGCCTTCTAGATTTCTGTATACACAGCGCTCACCGAGCGCTGTGTATACAGATCAGGAAGCACTATGTGCGTTTCCTGTCCCGGCCCGACGGTCACGTGATCGCAAGGGCCGGGAGAGTGCAGGAGCTGCCGGGTCTTTCATAGACCTGGATAAGCCCTGCACTGAGGCTGTACAGCATAGTATGCTGTACAGCCTCTCTGGGGGTGTATTTCTTCTGTAACTGGGGCTACTATGTCAGCCCCAATTACAGGAGAAATCAATAGTGGGAAAAAAAAAGAAAAAAAGTGTCCCCCAGAGGTCTTGTATGACCTTATGGGGGACACAAAGTGTAAAATAAAAAAATATAAAAAAAAATGAAGAGTATTACAAAAAAAAATCACATGATATAAAAAAAATTCCCCAAATATGTCATTTAAAAAAATGTTACAAATAAAAAGAAATAAAATACACATATTTGGTATCACCGCATCCACAACGACCGGCTCTATAAAAATATCACATGATCTACCCCATCAGTTAAACGTCATAAAAAAATAAAAATAAACATGATGCCAAAACAGATTTTTTAATTACCTCACCTCTCAAAAAACATAATATCAATCAATCAAAAAGTTGCATGTATCCCAAAATGGTAGCAATAAAAACATCACCTCATCCCACAAAAAATGAGCCCCCACACAAGATCATAGCCAGAAAAATGAAAAATATATGGCTCTAAAAAAATTGCAACACAAAAACGTTATTTTTTTTCTAAAAATGCTCTTATTGTGTAAAACGTAAAAAATAGACATATTTGATATTGTTGCATCCGAAACAACTGGCTCTACAAAAATATCACATGATCTACCCTATCAAGTGAACGGCGTAAAAAAAATCTAATAAAAATTATGCCAAAACAGCTTTTTTTGTCACCTCACCTACCAAAAAACATAATATCAAACAATCAAAAAGTAGTATGTATCCCAAAATGGTAGCAATAAAAACGTCACCTCATCCTGAAAAAAATGAGCCCCTACACAAGATCATAGCCAGAAAAATGAAACACAAAAAATGCTCTTATTTTGTAAAACGTTAAAAAATAAAATAAAAAATATACATATTTGGTATTGTTGCGTTTTGTGACTTAACCTCCTAGAAATGAGATAAAAAGTGATCAGAAAGCCAAATGTACCCCAAAATGGTGCCAATAAAAAGCACAGCTTGTCCCGCAAAAAATAAGCCCTCACGCAGCTCAGTCCACAAAATAATTTAAAGGTCATCGCTCTTAAAAACCATGACAGAAAATTCCATGTTAGAAAATGCAGATGCCTCTCCTCCCCTTCTGAGCCCTGGCGTATCCCCAAATAACAGTTTACGACCACAATTGGGGTGTTAATGTGTTCAGGAGAAAATGGGGAGCAAATTGTGGATTGATATTATCTTGTTATCTTTTGTGAAATAGAAAGTTTGGGCCTAACGCACCATTTTCTTGTTAAAAAAAAAAAAAAATTTCATTTTCACAGCCAAGGGTTATAATTTGTGTGAAACGCCTGTAGGGTCAAGTGCTTGCTTCACCCCTTAAAAATTCCCTGGGTGGTGTAGTTTATAAAATGTGGTCACTTTTTTGGGGGCTTTCACTGGGGGGGTACCTCAGGATCTCTTCAAATGCAACATTGTGCCCAAAAACCATTCCAACAAAATCTGCCCTCTAAAAACCATATGGAGCTCCTTGACTTCTGTACCTTTCCGTGTCCCCATACAGCTGTATACGATCACATGTGGGGTGTTTATGAAAACAGCGGAATCAGGGTGATGAATATTTAGTTTTGTTTTGTTGTTTTGTTGTTAATCCTTGATGTGTTACAGGAAAAAATGATTAAAATGGAAAATCTGCAAAAAAGGTAAAATTTTGAAATTTCACATCTATTTTGCTTTAATTCCTGTGGAATACTTAAATTTCTAAAACCAGTTTTGAATAGTTTGAGGGGTGTAGTTTCCAAAATGGGGTCATTTATGGGTGGTTTCTATCATGTAAGCCCTCAAAGCCTTTAAAAAGCTCCTTAGTCTGGTTCAGTAGGCGACACAATCATGGGGAAGACTGGTGACTTGACAGATGTCCAGAAGGCTGTCATTGACACACTCCTCAAGAAGGGTAAGCTACAAAAGGTCATTGCTAAAGAAAATAAGCTGGCTCTTTACAGAGTGCTGTATCAAAACATATTAATGGAAAGTTGAGTGGAAGGAAAAAGGGTGGTAGAAAAAGGTGCACAAGCAAAAGGAAGAACTGCAGC